>VYZS01004528.1:20874-47189 GCA_013400695.1 Neodrepanis coruscans | reverse complement strand
ACCAGAACTCCCAGATCCCTTCCCACAGCACTGCTTTCCAGCATCTCATTCCCCAGTCTATACACACAACAAGGATTGCCCCTTCCCAGGTGCAAAATCTGGCATTTATCCTTGTTCAACTTCATATAGTTGGTGATTGCCCAGTTCTCTGATTTGTAGAGGTGTCTCTGCAGGGCCTCCCTGCTCACGAGGGAGTCATCAGCTCCTTCCAATTTACTGTAGTTGGCAAACTTACTTAGTATTCCTTCGAGCCCCACATCCAGGTTGTTAATGAAGATGTTGAAGAGAGCTGAGATGGAGCCCTACAGAACCCCATGAGTGACCAGATTCCATCCTGGTGTTACCCCATTCCCTATAACTCTTTCTGCCCAACCTGTGAGCCAGTTGCTCACCCTTTGCATAACATAGTTATCCAGCTTTATGCTGGACATTTGGTCCAGGAGGATACTGTGAGAGACGGTATCAAAAGCTTTACTGAAGTCCAAAAAATTACACCTCCTGGTTTTCCTAGATCAACTAGGTGAGCTACCCTGTTATTAGAAGGCAATCAGGTTGGACAAGGAGGATTTCCCCCTCTTGATGCTGAGGAATTTAATTCAAAAATGCACAGGATCACACTCCTGGATCTCAGTGTTGCAGGAAGGGGGAACACCCTTAAGCAGAGGGTGCAATTTGGGAGCTCTTACCGAGGGGATGTGAGCACATGTGAGTGTACTGCAGGGACCTCCACCACAGCTCCACAATATGCAGGGAGTGCCTTAAAGGAAAGTCAGAGTGTTTCTAGGTCTTCCAGCTGGCTGTCTTGGGAGCACAGGAGGTGTTTCCATCCTACTGGAGGTGACCCAGACAATCAGGGCTCTGTAAGGTGAGACTGATGGAATGAGGCTTCTTCAGCCCAGAGAAAAGACAGCTTCAGGGGGACCCAGCAGCTGCCCATCAGCATTTACCACAGCACTAGCATGAAAAAAGGCCTTCTGCAGTGGTGGGAGGACAAGGGGCAACAAGCACGACTGAAAACATGACATAAGACATGACATAAGGAGAAATTTGCTCCCTGTGAGGACAGCTGAGCAGTGTAGCAGACTGTCTGGAGGGGTTCTGCAGTCTCCATCCTTGGGGCATTTAAAGACTAAGCCAATAGAGCACCAAGCAACCTGATCTGACCTCAGAGCTGCCCCTGCTGTAAGCAGCAGGCTGTAGTAGGGACCTCCTGGGATCCCTTAGGACCTGAAGGTCTCAGCAAGTCTACACTGACTCAGCCAAGTGCTGCTGGCAGTGCTGCTGAAGTTAGGGGCAACATCCCACCAGGAAAACAGGACAGCTACAGCTTAGCAAAACAAAGTAATTAAATATGTCTGCAGAAAGAGAGTTTGGAAATCTCTAAACAGGAGAATAATCAGGTTAGTATTTGACCTAATTGACATGAGAACTTATAAAATATTAATCTTGAGAGCTTCGGGGAGGATTTGATATGTACAGAAAACTTGAACTGAACAAAAGAGCTTGCTTCTGTATAATTGGTGATTAATTTAACCAAAGGACAGTCAGTTTTTCTGTTTAGGAGAGAAGATTTGTGTTTCAAAGCCCACATACTTCAAACAATCTTGATATCAACCCTCCAAAAAGGAAAGAGCACAACAGGACCTCCTATACAAAGTACCTGTTTTGTTTCACTAATTGTGAGTCTCTGAAGAAATTAATTCATGATCAGAACATACATGGGGTTGGGGTTATGAAAGGTGATGTGCTTAAGCCATGAATATACCTGGTGAGCAGAAAGGAGATGAAGCTGTGGGGCTGGAGCTGGAATATGTGGTAGGTAGCCTTTTCACTAAGAGATAACAAGAGTCCAGGGAATAGAACAGAAAGAAAGGAAAAGGCCACCACTGTGACTTACACGCAAAAATAAGAAAGTGCAGATCAACAGGACCTTTAAACAAGGCAGTGTGGTGAGTGCTCACCTACAGAAGCTCATTAGGATATGTTACAGCAGCATTCAGACTAAAAGCACACCTTTTAGCCAAAATCACACAGTAAAAATACTAAGGTTACAAGTTCTCCAAATACAAGAAATACCTTTCCAGCTACACTGTGCCCGGCTCTGTGTAGAAGCTCTTCCCCTGCCTTTTACTGCATAACCACATACTCTTCTTTTTCAGAGGGCCCACTCCTTGCTGTATGATTTGAGTGCTGCCTTTTTGCCCTGATCATTCCACATACAGCCTCAGGCCTTGTTTATTCTATTTACTACCCTTCACTGCATACCAGGGTGACAGTTGTGAGAGCTTCTGTGCTTCTCTCTCCATGGCACCCAGCTTCCTCCCACATTAATTAAATTATTTTTGCAGCACAGCGATGGCACTAGGCATGTTATCATGTCTACAGCAGGAGAACTAAGAGACTCGGGCTGAAGCTATTGAAGTGTCTGGCAAATATCAAGCATGGGATTGTTGTCAAGAGTTCTTAGTATTACACAGCATTGCACGTATTCAAAGCGCGATTTCCATTAACTCCAAATACAGCTGTAAGAACAGCTAAACGAAAATGATGGTAAACGCACTGTTTTAGCATTTCATGCTGGATATTAAGAAGCGGGGGAAAATTTAACATCAAACAAAAAAAAACCCAACTTGCACCCATTACCCACAGCCAGGCTGCTGCAGGAGAGCTCAGCCATCTGCTGAGCTATTCCCGTGTCCCTTGTGCAGCAGGAAACAAGTTGTGACAGTTTGGTTCAGCCAACATGCCCACCTCAGGAGCAATCCCTGGCAAACACTTAGTAGGCTGCAGTGTGCAGGGGTCTCATCAGTTTAGACTTGTTTTGGCAGACTGCAGAGGCGCCTCTAGGCTGCTGTTCAGCTTTCTTGACTGCCTAAACAGACAAGCAGATGCGTTGGGGCTCACAGTATGTCTTCACATCATTAGGCATTGTTCAGGCTTCTTCCAGCTGCTAGGACTGGTGGCCTCTTTTATTTTTTTCTAAGCAGCAGCTTGATGCTGGCTTGCCCTCCTTAAATGTTAACTCCACATCCAACAGTCTAATCGTATTATGGTTTATACAATCCCTTGCCTTACCTATTATTTAATGCCAAACTCTGGGAGGAAAAAACACCCTAAATCTCCCTGCACTGTGGTAAGGATACTTTGGAAACAAGCTCATAGTGAAAGAGAGCAGCAAAACACACAAAATAACACAGTGAGTTTGGACATGAAATTTCTGTTTCTTTACTTCCTTTGTATCTCAGTTTGGAAGAGCGGCAATGTTCTTCTTCAACATAAATTCATAGGAATACTAATTAAAACAACAAAAAGTATCCCAGTGAATCTCAGCAGTGCTCCTGAGGTCACGGAATTAATGCAGGGGCTGGTAGCACCAGGACATTTATGGGAAGGAGATGGCTGGGCAAGGAGAAGACTGTTTTCCAAAGGGCTGTTGGAACTGCTTGCGGAGAGCAAATAGAGGATCCAGGGATTTGGTGTCTCAAAAATTTTGGAAGATTTTTGTGATTTTAAACCTTTGCTCATTTCTCACTATCTCTGTCTTCCTGCCCCTTCCTTACAGCTTTCCACCTCTTACCCTTTTCCTGGTTCTTTTCCCTCCCCTCAGTAGTAGGCCCTGCCAGCTCTCCAGCTGTCCCAGCTCTGCTCAGCTGCTCTTTCTGACAGAGCTCAGGCACAACCTGCCACCTCATAGCAAATGGCTTTTGTCATCTCTAAGTAGGACAAGCTTTATGAAGACAGTAAAGAGAATGACCAATTCCTAAAACTACTTGAAATTCTAAAATAAGAACACATCCTTTCAACACTCCAGACTGTTGCTCATTTAAGCTGCAACATGTTTACAAGATATTCTGTTTTTTGAAGGACAGTGCTTGAAGGCTTAAATAAAGGCACAGTGGATTGTTCTTTTGTGATTCCTGAGCTGTGAACAATGTTCCTTCAGATATTTGTAACGCAGAAATGGCTTCTCTAACACATGAAAACATTTTCATCCCTTTAACAAAGCAGCAGAATAATTTATTAATCCAATTTACATTCAAAACACTCTCATTTTATTCTTATTGCTGAAATTGGTTATCACTGTTCCTTTGTCAAACAAGTTAAAAGTAGCTGTGGTTGGTATTTTTGGCCAGGGTTGTAACAGCTTGGATCTCTCTTCAGGGGCTCTAGCATTATGGATATTTTAAAGTTGCAACATCAACATGGGTATAGGCAGCCATTTTTGTCCAATCTTTGTAGGAGGTTCCAAAATTCAGGGCTGCTATGGATGGTCAGGCCCTCGGGGTTGTCTGGATATGAGCACCATGGTGGTTTTTACTGGATGGCTGGACAGAAGTTTCCTCCAGTTTTTCTGATGTGGGAGGATCAGAGCTACTCCAAATAATGCCACAAAAACTGGGCCTTTAAAATACAAGAGTCTGGATAAGTTCAGAAGTATCTTATCAAAACCAAACTGCAAGCTGTGAACTCTTCCCACAGGACACTGGGGCAGCAAAAAGCATGTGTACAGCCTGGTGGTGTGTCCAACTTCATCATGAAGTGACGGGAGACTTGCAGGTGGATTTCTTTCTATTTATATTCCCAAGACTTCCCTTTCACTTTGAAGTGGGGGAATGAATCACCAAGCCTAAGGAAAAACAGGGGAAATAGCTCTGCAGCCCAGCAAAATTTGAGACATGCTCCAATAATGGAAGAGACATGTTTGTGTCCCAGTTGTTTATTTGGAATGGACAGCAAATTATTTCTTTGGGAATGTTTCACTTGCTAGACTTGAAAGATTGACTAAGCTTGTACCTGAATGGCCAATTTTCAAGACACTGCTTTACCACTATTCATGAAACCAGAGACTGTCTGGTTAATTTACACCTCCTGCTTCCCCTGTGCCTTACTGGCTACTTCAGGTAGTTTACCAGCTGCAGTGAGTGCCATTTTCAGGTGTGAATAGTATGAGCAGCCTGAGATCACTGACTTTAAGAATTTACATGGAAGATTGCCTGTCAATAGGTTTAGGTGGAGAAATCCATAGAATGGATGCTATGGGAAGAAATACATACATGTTCTCAAATTCTTTCATCATAGTATCATAGCATGCACAAGCTGTGCCTAAGGCTTGGGCTGTACAGATGAACATAATGCAGGGTAGAGACTGTGCCTCATATTGCATGTAGAGCCACATTCCCAGCTGCTCTCAGTATGGACAGAAGACTTCCCATTATAATTGAGTGCTCTCTAGAAGATTACTGTGTTTAAGTGACTCCTGAGCATATGGCCTTTGGTTCCTAGTACCAGCAATACTCATCTTTTCTCTGTGGTTTCTTGATGCATGCATAATAAGTTTTGCTTGATGGTTGCTGAGGGTGTCAAGATTTTTCTCTTCTATATTTCAGTTCTCTCTTTCCTTAGAGATAGGGGAGGAATTAAGCAAATAGATCTCACATTGCTACAAAAACCTGAGTTACTCTTGAGATTCTTCTTTCCTTGAAGTTTGGGTTTTTTTCAATAAAAAGAGCCTGCATCTTGTTATATCCCACTCATTTGCCCACCTGTAACAAAACCTCTAAACTCAGTTTTGGAAACACAGAGTAGCATTCACATTAAGTAATGGAGTAAATGGTGAGAAAAGTTTCCAGTGCAAAGCTAAGTTTCAACTTTTAGTCCATAAATTCTCATGCTTGATCAATTTTGTGTAACAGATAAGGTTTGCTTGGTGTGTGCATTTCTTCCTGTCCCCTTCCCTAACATTTGAAATCGCCTGTCATGCCTGAGGTTGAAGAAGTTTATCATATTTCCCAGCCTTTTGAATATACACATTATCTGGAAGCTATTCTGTTTTCTAAATCAAATTCCATCCTAATCTAATGGCTGAAGAGGCTCTGCATCCGCCAGATGAACTACACAAACCCCAGCATATTGTCGGTAATGACATTCAAGCCATATTCTGTTCTCTTGTTTAGTCTGGGAAACTTGTAGTACTCTTTCACAGGCTACAAGGCTTCCGACTAGATGAGAGTAAAACAAGGAATAAGGTCAATGGAAGCACAGCAAACCTGGTAGAGACTTCTCTCCCAAAGACGGGGAAGTGATGTGTCTTTTTGTCTTCACAGCATGACTTCACTAAGGTGGTTTTATGCACCTGATTTACATTGGAGCAAGTTGTCCCATGTCTAGGTTTTTGAGAGAGGTAAAGCAAAAGACAACGGTACACATGCACCTGAAATTTAGGTAACAAGTTTGAATCATTTTCTCATTCGCCAAATAATTAGTGGCTGGCTCCACATAGTGGTTTCTCATGTAATTCCACTGAGTAGAGGTTTGGAATTTGGTATTTCCTCTCTTAAAATAGCATTGCATTAATTTTCTAGTAAGGTGCCGTTTGCAAGCCTGAACAATCTTGCAGCCTTTGCCTTTGCAAAGTAGAGCACTGGACAATAAAGCAGTGAAAGCTGGATGGAGTCCATCAGGCCACTGCCAGTCCCTCTAGTAGCTGGAGAGATTAGGGATTAGAAAGTTGGCTGTGTTCTTGGGTACATGACTGAGTGTGACACCAGGTGTCTGCAGAGATAGGGATAGCATATCAGTGAGTGAGTTTGCCCTCTATCACTTTAAGGGTCCACAGAGATTTCTCATTAAAAAAAAAATAGCAAACTGCTAAATGTATGGGAATGTTATTCCAATCCATGTCAGTGTCTGGCACTTAAGAAATAGCCATGCACATCTCACAGTCTTGGCTTAGAGGTCAAATGACAGACAAGTTTTTGCACATAGTTGTGGAAAAGTACTCTCACTTTCAGAATTCTTACTTTATTTCCCTCTCTGGAGGGGAATCTCACAAAAGTGTAAAAACTTCCTTTCTGCTGCACCTGTCTTAGTTTCCTCAACTCTTAGCTATTTAGCAGGTACTGGAGACACATAAACTTATTCCTTGTGCTCCTTCAGTCCTGCAAGCATGACTGATCATCTCAAGTGTTTCTCTGTGTGTCAGAGAACTTATATACTGATGGGATGTAGCCACTGACCTGCTCTTTTTTATTTTCTACAATACCAGGGATGCTCATGTGAAACATCTTTCAGAGGCCAACCTATCTGTCTCCTCATTCAATTCATCATGAGCCATTCTTAAAGCAGAGGACTAAAAGAACAAGACAAAAAAGGCATATGCCCCTTTTTATTCCCAGGTTCCAGCTTTGTGGGTGGCCCTTTTCCTTCCCAGCACCTGCCTGTTGCTCAGACAAAGCCTGTCATTGACAGGGCTGCAGAGCAGCCCCAGATACAGTTTGCTAAAGTTCAATACTGGAGCTTCAGAATTCCCTGGCAAATGAGAAAGGCCAAAGGGACTCTTGGGCCTTCCTGTCTGTCTGTTTGTTTCTACAAAGCCCTTGCCAATATTTATTTGTCCATCTGAAAGTGAGTATTAATTTTCGGCACTGACTGAGGACTTTTAAATCTATGACAGGCCTGCTAAAAAGATCTCTTCTCAGAAGCTGTGATGAATAAGACGTTTTACCGTAAAACCTCTGCTGGTATGTGTGTGCTTGCACAGAACTGTGTGATTTTGTATCACCTCATTAAGCTATGACCTCCCTGTGCTACTCAGAGGCTTTGATTTCAGCTGTGTAAGCATCTGTGTCAGCCTGAGAGGAATCCAAGCTGATCCACACAAATAGTGCTGGACTTGTGTACTGTAAAAAGCATGACTAAACTCGAATTAGAAGCTCTCTGACACTTGTTAACAACAGGATGCGTTGCTGTCTGCTTCCAGTTTTGCAATGTGGTCTCTGATGGATATGCAGAGTTAATCGTAGCTTTCCGTTAAAACACATTTCAATGACTGGTACCAAACACCATTTCTGGGAACCACATTCACTTCTGGGATCAGCCAGTGAGAATGGAGACTGATGCTCCTCTGAAGGTGCCAGCACATATGACTCCAGCTGCTGAGTGTTCAGCTCACAGCACCAACAAACTCTCCTTGCACCGAATGTCCTGTTGTTTCTGATAAGCTCTGTCTCACAAGGCAGAGATCATGAGTCTGTAGGTGCAGTGAGTTGAATTGTCTTTGCCCTGTCTCTGCATGGACCACTTGTGAAAATAAACAAGGTGATGCACAGGTGTTTAAGAGGGCAGTGGATGAAAGGAGAGAGAAATAAGATTCCTCCTTCCTCAGAATGTATGTATGATGTATAAAGGATGGATAATGACTGAGTTTTCAGTCAAGATGTGATGGGGTGGGGCAAAATCTTTTCTGACTACGTTGTGTTAACAACTTCACCCCCTTGAGACCCAACTAACAGTTCACAGTTGCACAGGAACACCAGAGTATGGGAACAATTGCTGTTTATGTGCATGGCCATGGAGTGGGGCATCAGGCTCAAGGATGTAAGGAATCATATCTGTCACAGAATGGCAACCTGATGTCACACAGGATGCGTAACTGACATGGTGAACATGTACATGTGCACGTGCATCTGGGTATTAGCTCCTATCGCTATCACAGGGATTTTTGATAATCTGCCTCTTCTGAGAAGCAGATTGGGATGCTTTTAGCACTTGCATTTCGTATTGATAGAAGTAATATGCCTTAAGTGTGTGTATGAAACATCCCAAACATCTATTTCTACAGAAAATCAGGTTTTTATTATTCCATCTTTTTAAAGACAGATAATGATAAAAGTTGTATACACAGTTATGCCACTATTTAATTCTAAGTTTCACAGAATGCAAGTGTGCAGTCTTAAGCATTTTATCTCTACATATGTCTCTCACTTTTCATTGGTTTTCAAAAGGACCACTCATTACAGAAACTAGTCTGGCTTGCTAACAAAAGAGAAAGAAAGGCAAGGTTCAGCTTAGTGCAAAACTCACTCTGTAATCACATCCTTTCAATTCATTGATGCACTGGCTATTCAGACCTCAAAAGAACAAAAATAATTTATTCCAGATATTTGTAGAGGCATGACTAGTGTTTAGAATGGTGCTGCACGAAGCAGCTAGGAACCTGTATGTTTTCATTTACTCTTTGGTCTGCAAATCTGTGTTAAAATGAACAAGAAAGTCTAATGTATACACAAGCACTGCCATGGGGGAGGTTCTAACTGCAGCTGTGAATCCTCACAGTGCTCAGCTGCAGCTGTGTATACAGAGCCCATGCGAAAAGCAGGATTTGTTCTAGTCACCAGCAGGCCAATCATGTGGAATGCCGCTTTGTCCTAACTTAAACTCTCCGTGTGGCTGCTGAAAACATGCCTCAACAACACACAATGTATTTGGCATCATATGTAAGAGGGGACTGGTATTGCTTTTCTATTGGTCCCACACTGAGGAAGATGAGGTCTTCGAGCCAACTACTTCACACCAATTGGTCTTGGGCAGAGTTTTCCCTGCCAGTTTTTTTCCTTCAATATACATGCCATGAAATAGTCAGGGCTGCTCTGACACTGCAAACCCACAGTTATGTTAGGTCAGCTATGTCCTGCAATGGCAGAAAATTAAAGCTGCTGCTGTGAAGCAGCTGTGCACAGTACCTGCTGAGAGCACTCGCTACTTTATTCTGAATAGTGATGCTTCCAAATGTTTCTGCCAATGTAGCAGTAGATATTTTATGCACTTATTCAGTGCTGACAGAAGGGCTGCATTCTGAGCAGTTTGCACAGAGAGGCATGCAAAGTAAAGCCATTAAAAAAGCCCTCTGTTCTGAGTACCCATGTCTTGATAGCAAGGACATCCACACATCCACCTGCACAGAGACAGTGCTCAAAATAACTCAAAATTTGGGTTAACTCTCAATTAAAAATGTAGATGGCAAATCCTTTCTTCCTATGAAATGCCATGTTGGCAGTATCACTGGACCTGGGGGCAGACAAAATTCTCCTTTGATGAAGGATCTATTCTAGGCTGTGTGACAGAACCCCAAGAGAGTCTGTTACAAGGCATTTCAGGCAATGCTTTCCATAACATTTTGCCCTGGTTTGTGTCTACTTACTGCCATTGACTTCTGCTTGTGCAGGAGTAAACCACTTCTAGGTACTTGTGAAAAGCCTGTGCTGTGGGCAGATGCACACTGACGGAGATCCATACCTCTACTGAGTTTTCACATGCTGCCTCTTTTATTTTGGCCTGTCTCAGCCCGTTAGTTTGCTGCTACCGTGAGTTAACCCAAATGCTGCACTAATACCCTCTCATTCTGAAAGCTTAGGGCCAGCCCTGGTAATTCTGCTGGGCCAGTGCTTCAGGGAGAACTGGCAGTATAACTCATCAAATGAACTGAGTCATTCTCCATGTATATCCTAAAAGGATTATGACCGATGGTAATTGCTTGTAATGAACAGGCACCCATCTTTTCCAAAAGATTAACTTCCATTGCACAGGGCTGAGGTAATCTGCACAGGTTTATATCATACTCCTTGCTTATGCCCAGCTCAATTTTAAGATTGATATCCTTCCTCAAAAAGCTCATAAAAGGCCTAGATCTTGTCTTTATTTCTAAAGCCCCAGTGGATTTGTTAGATAGATGCATGGCTAAAGCAAAATGTTTCCTCATGTATAAAATGCAAAGCAACTGGCTTGATAACCCCTGGAGCAGGGAGAGGGCTCTGTTGGCATGGAAGAAAGCTGTTCTGGGGGTGGATGTAACAGTTCTGTACACCATTAGAAAGGCCACTGCACAAATACAGAGACTGCACATCCTGACCCTGCAGGAGGGGTGAATTAATGCACACCCTGATGGCCGGGTTGTTCTGGCCATCATCTTCTAAGCACTGCTGATACACAGTATGGAAGATGCCCTTTGATGCACGTATTGGGCAGTACCTTCTGTTAACATAAACGAGGAAGGCTGGCATCACTTCTGAAGCTCCTGATCTCCTTATCAGGGTGCAGACAGCCAGCAGCTACCACACATTCTCGTTCTTGGTGCTGTCTCTCCCGCAGTGTCCCACAGAGCGGAGGCTGGAGCATGACCCTCGGCATGCTTTTGCAATCCCACATGGCAATCACAGCTTGTTTGCTGCTGAGGAAAGGGCAGGAGTGAGCAGCAAGTGGTGCTGGCTCCAGGCACAGGGAGGCTGTAGATGTACTGCAAGGATGTTCTGGAAGCAGTTACCGAGGGCTGCAGGTCTGCATGCCCAAGGAGCTTATCAAATTATACTTGGACCTACATCCCCCTCAGTAATCAAGGCTTTACTGGCTCTTCTAATTACAAACTCTTTATCACAGGTTAATAACTGAGCTGGAAGCTCTCAGTCTATGACAGCACACTGTGGCAGCAAAGTCTTGGAGCATTTTGTTCGTAACATATGAGCTTTTTCTATGGGGTTTGTCTTTGAAAAAGTGATTGCAAATAGTAGGAGAAACAATTAAAAAAGATACACTCAGAAAGTAACTAGGCTCATAAAATGAATATCTGACCTGCTCTATAAAAGTTATTTCCATATTTTTTTCACCAAGCAGTTGCTGTGTATTTCAGTGTTATTACCTTCTTCCCTATTATCATGATGGTGCAACAGTAAAGTCAAGCTAAGAAAAAAATAAAAAAGAGCTAGTGGATAAGATGTCACATGCTGACATTTCTATTGTCTAGTTTTGAAAAGTGTTCACACATTTATTAGGCAGACAGACTTCCAAATATCAAGTAAGGTGACCCATCTCACCCCTTGACCTCCCTCTTGCTTCCTGGCTGCCTTGTGCCTTCACTCACACGAGCCCTGAGAGGCAGAGGACAGAAGCTGCACACCCGCACATACAAGTCGTTGTGATTGTTTCAGCAACCTGTTTTCCTAGCAGTCCTCTGGGGCCACTGCTTTTCCATCCTGAGAGATTAAGCATGGAAAGTGACACAAGGCCTTTCTGCAACCATGGAGACACACAGAGACACAAATGTACTTCTCTGCAGTAAGGATCAGGACTAAAGTCCTGATCAACCTAATAAGGATCAACCTAATAGGCTTTGGAGATTCCCTAAGTTCTGATGTGTCTAGAGTGTGCTTATGTTTCAAATCCTAAGAAGTGCTGTAGCAATTACAGAGGGAGGTTTGTATTCAAATCAGCGAACACAGACTTTGGTTTGTGCTAAATCTCACTATTTGCCTGCAATATTTAACAGGAGATATATAACATTAATGTTTTGCCATTGGATTCAGTAATAGCAGTGGCATTTAATTAGTTCCCGTCACCAGAGGGCATTGGAGGACAAGCTGATTTTTAGAAAGCACAAGCCCTATCCCTTCAGTTAAACCAGTGGATATTAATGATGCTAGTGACCCTGAGACCTCCCCCTTGCTGGTACAAAATGAGCAACTCTGGCAGAAGCAAACAGGGAATGGGGCCCTGGCTTAGCCCCATGCAGAGCTGCAGGCTGAGGAGCATCTCCTCACTTTTTCCCCTGTACCTACACGTGCATCTGAGGACAAGCTTGAGCACAAACCAGGAAGGTGACTAAATGGTGCTTCAGAGATTGTTGTGCAGCCAAGCCACAAGTGTGTTGGGATGGCTCTTGAGGTGCCAACCACTCACCAGCAAAAAATGCCAACACTTGGCAATCAGCCTCTTGGGTCCCCAAGTGGGTTATTTCAGAAGACAGAGTACAAGAGAGGCAAACAAAGTGCCTGGTGACCTTCCCCCTGAAACAGAGGCTGGGGGGCAAATTTGAACTATCATTCCATGGCTCCCCAGGCCATCTGTCTCGTAACACACCTACAGCAGCCATGGAGGCTACAAGGCTCTACCAGGCTCCAGCAGTTTCCTTCTAATTCCTAGGCTGATTCATTAAATTAATTCCTATGTTAAACACAGGCTCAGAGGAGAGGATTTGCTTGGACTGTCCCACTTGACTCAAGGGTACCTCTTCAGATTAGCAAGGGAATAAAACCAATCTGAGCCCGGAAAGAGCAGTGGAAAGTACTTACCCAGTCTGGTGCCAAAATGGCAAAGATATTTCAGTTAGCAGAAAGAGATACCATCCATTAGCATCAAAGAACGAGCCTTCCTGTGCATTATGAACACTTTCAAATGGGAGGGAACAGGCCAACTGGCCGTGTTCTCTTATCACCAGAAAATAGTGATGCTAACTTATAAACTACGACAGTGGCAAACTTATGCTCCATGTCAGATCCCCGAGGGTATGAGATCATTGATTTCAATTAGAGGATGAATACTGCTGTGTAACAGTCAGAGGCCTTTCAGTCAAAGGCAGGGGTTCTTGTGCTTTTCAAGCAGGGTCAGCTCAACACCCTAATAACAATGTTCCAGGTTATACCAGGCAATGCCTTAATTCAAATTATATTTGACTACCATGTTTTTCCTTTAGTCATGTATTTTTTGATACCAATTTTTGCTAGTCATCTACCACAGTCAAGGGAAAGAGGTAAAACAATGGGGTATATTAATTTATTTGTTGTTTTAAATGCAATGTCTTTTCAACTATACAAAATACAATGATCAATGTATGGATCTTTTCAGTATGTCATGTATTCAACAGCATGTCTGCAGTGCCAAAAATATTAACTCATTCATTTCTCTTTAAAGGGTATGTGGTCTCCAGAAAGTGATCACTGGAAGTTGTCATATTGCCATTGTTTTGGATTGTGGGAAAGAAAAGGAACTACCTTAAACTTCCGCAGAGAATGCTTCATGAAGTTTAAAATAAAGAGGATCTGACATGAATTCATGACATGCCTCAAAACAAAATGCATCCCATTCTCTATTCAGAGTTATTCTCTATTCAAGTTACCTTATTAAAAGTTTATAATCTAGAAAGGAACAATTTTTCATAAATACTACATTCTACTACTACTATTTTTATATAGTCAGTAGAAGAGACTCAAAAATACAAAATTGGGGATTAAACAAAGCAATGTGGGATACCTGGTTTTTGCACTGATCTTAATACTTTCACTAGTGTGCTTTTAGCAAGAAGACTATTTCAAGAAAGGCTAAATTTTTATTTTTTTAAGATAAATAAATATTTCGATAATTAATAAATAAATTTATTTATTATTTAATTTATTATTTTGCATTTTAAATACATTAAATTTTTTTCTCCATGTAGAATTTGTGTTTTAATTTCAAATAGATAAATGTTTGGAATAGTAATTTTTTTTTGCCCATTAAAGAGTTAACCTTGTTCTGGTCTCCTTCAGGGAAATGTGGGATTTAATGTGACAGGCAAGAATCGTCAAATAATAATAAGCTGGTGAGAGCCAAAAATGAAATTTTGGTTAAGAAATAACACAATAATACCCATAGGAAATTAAAACCAGATGCGTTCCCAAAATTACCCAAAAGGTTTTTGTCTCCATTTGAACTAGCAAAACTCATGAATGATGCTGAAACTATACAAGTTGAAGTACATTCCAGTATTCTCTTCCCATGGTCATGCTATGCTTATTTCAGGTTACGAGTGTTTTATAACGTTGCCTATACAATCCTGCCCATGTGTGGTAATGAGCCCATAGTTGTATTCACCAGGGAAACTAAACACAATTTATATGTTGATTCACTCGGAAGTTGAGATAGTTGAAATGCTACTTCCCTACCTGCAATTCCAGATTTTTTCAGGTAGGCATTCTCCCGTCATTTTATTTATTGCTCTATTTATTTTCTCCAGTGGTTTTTTTTTTAGATTACCTGACCAAGGCTTCCTAAACGAACAGTATCAGTCAGAGAAAATGGACCAAAAGGCAAGTCTTGGACTTCCTCTAGGACAGCAATGGGTCTATATGGGGTTTGTCACGAATTTTGAGCCCAGGATGTAAATTTGGCATTGACAGACTTTTAGTTCTTTCTTGATTGGTCCTTTCTGTAACACATGTTGGCAAATAAAGTATTTTCATGCCTGAAGTTGTCACAGTGCCTGTGTCATGGGCAAGGACTGCAATGTGTAAGCACCAGAGGACAGCAAAGGACAGGAGCAGTTTGCACATGCTGTATTGATTGCATACAGAAGAACCAGTCTGCTGAAATCCAAGGAAGTGAAGTATCTAAGACTGGTTAGGAATAGGCAGAAATGGGGAATATGATGTTTCATATTGATACAACACATAATGCACAGTTTCCCACAAGCATCCTCTTCCTCAGGAAAGTAACTAATTTATTTTAGGAGATGAGGGCTTTTTCTGTCAGAGGGGTGGGAGAGTGCTGTGGAATGGAAGGAAATACGATTGCCATGGGCAGGAGGGAGAAGTGCTACACACTCATCTCAGAGGCCCCAGATCACAATGGAGGATATTTATAACTCGCTCTCTGAAGAAGATGAAAGTAGTTCTTATGCTGAGAAAGAGAACCAAAAGCATTACCTAAAAATAAATGTCCCAAGTCAATGCCACCTATTTCTACATTCCCTGTTTCAGGGCTGGCTAAATGATATATATCAAGAAACATTTGACTTGTTAAAAGAGTGATAAGGCCTTTCTGAAACTGGAATGGCTTTTACTCTAAAATCTGCTAATTTATCAGCTGTTTTCTGTACTTTGCAAGATCATCTCTCTCTGAGTTGAGAAAGGCAAATCAGTCAGCACAAGGATATTGGCTGATGCAGACAGTGACCGGGGTAAGGTGACCCATGAAAGTACATGGTAATTGCACTGCCATGTTACTTCATTTAAATCATTCAAGCCTCCATATGAGCATTACCAGGTTATGCACTGAGCTGACACTCTTCCACTTCTCCACCCAACCTGGGTGTCCAGAGTAAAAGGAACTACAGACAGCATACTCCTCTCCTAGTTGCTGTAGATTCAGGACAGAAATGGCTGACAGTGGATCACTACTGCAGATCATTTCTGTCCTGGTTTGATTTCCTGAGCAACCAGCCCGCCTAAGCTAAGTGAGCCTGATTTGGAGCTTGTTTTCTGTCTCTGAGGAACAGCTGGGCCATAGTCTCTTGTTCTTTCTCTACGGGTGCAATCCCAATGCAAGCTGTCTCCCTGCAAGTTTACCTCTGATGTAATGCCTCAGAACCAGGCCTTCATTTCTAGAAAGGTACTCTTTTCAAGGCCCTTTAAAGGTGTTCATTCTGAAAAGCCATTTCCTAAAGGTTCTCATTAATAATCCCTGCTGTGGGAAAACTGGATTTTGAAGGTGTATGCAAAATCTCCATCTAACTGCTTTTAGACTGAGATTTTCATTTGCCTCTACTCAGCAGGAAGATAAGTGGGACGGACGTCGTGCAGGCAATATGCCTTAGAGCTGTGGTCAGAAACCATCTCTGCATTCAGTTCCAACAGATCACAAATATACAAACAATGACTGAATAAATAATATAATAACAAACTGACTCTGTGTGACAATCACCTACCGAACAGAACCACCGACCTCTCTTGCCAGCCAGCTACATGCAGGCAGCCTTAGCTCTCAAAGAGGTAATTTCTTAAAGTAAAGGAGAGGCTTCTACACAGGAAATTCCAAGGGTTCCTGTGGCTGAGCTAGTGGAAGGCACACACCAGTAGTTCTGGCATACCCCAGCAGAGGGCAATGGCAGATGTATGTACGACTCTGGCACTGCAAAGCACACCTACAATAGAAAATTAAGTTCTCCCCTGCCTATCAGTTCTTGTCACGAGCTTGGGAGTCAGTCGGTACTAACAAATGGAATAAATCCTACCTAGAGCTGAATCAAGGCTCAGGAGAAGATCTGTTGGCCTGTAACTAGCTGCAGCACAAACAAAGCTTTCTAGATCTGTCCTGAGTGACAACAGTTTGTTAAGTAAAGACAGGCTTCAGAAGGATTTTCATTTAAGATCAAAAACCACATGTGGTCTGGCTTTCTCACTGTGCTCTTTTAGAGAAGACAGATAAGTGAAGCTGTATGTCTTCTTTGGCACATCCACAAATGCAAAACAGAAAGACTAAACTGTAAGTAGTTAGTGTGGAGGAGGAGGAAATGGCAAACAGATAAGGTGGAGACAGACATCAGGAAAAGGCCTGGCTGCTTTATCTCTGTTCATGGAAGTGTTTTCATTTTGAAATCTCAATGGTAGCCTTTAGGTTCCTCCTGAAAGGGACAAAAAGTGATTCAGAGCAGACTTTGTTAGATACATGTGTGCCTAAATACAAGGGTCACAAATTCAGACTGTTAGAGCCACTATTTTACACTGGATTTTTGCACTTCTAAGTATAAAACCTTGGATGTCTCAATTTGGGGCTGAAAAACAGAAACATGAAGAACCAGCCAGCACTATAAAAAAACCCCAATAAGATTGTATGTCACATGCACTGAAACACAGTGACCATTCATTAATCATGCAGGTGTGCCACAAAAGCATGAAATAATATCTATTTTCACCAAGGAAAGGATGTGAAGAAATGTTTACAAATCCTTTCAAGACAATAACCATAAATAACAAGTAAACAGCGACAGGAGCAACTGCTGCTATAATATTGCTGTCATTTGTTGTGCCTGCATCAGCAGGCGCTGTGAGGGAAAATGACTGTTGGAGGAGAGAGAAGTATGTTGCCAAGCAACACAAGACCCCAGCCAGGGCACCCCCTCCCCTGCCTGGGAGCAGACAAAGCTTCCCGGTACAACTGCTCAGAAAGCTAAGCCGACATCCATCAGGGGAGAGTGGACATGTTGCAGAGTGAGCAGGGATGAGAGCAGAGCCTCTAACTGTCGAGGAGAGGCTGCAGGGACCAAGAGAAGAAATGGCAGTCGTGCCAAGCAGGGATGCAGAAAGGAGCCGAGGGGATAAACAGAAGTCAAGCCAGGATGGAGTGGCTGAGTTGGGAGTGTGGCTGATCAAATAGCGCTTGGATCAAACCCCACTCCGGTGTGGACCTGAGTGAGACTGCCCCAGCTGGAGAGAGAGATGGAAGAGCATAGAAGAAAGATACTCTGGAGAGGGCTTTTTCTTTTTAAAACATGCCCATGTAAATATGGCACTCACAACACTGGCTATTTATGTTATTTTCCTCAAGGGAGATGACATCTAGGCCCTTTATGCTTCGGAAGCTGCCAGATGAGTCTGGAATTCAAAGCTCGAAGGCAGCAGTCAAGTACCTGGTCTGATTACTCTCTGTAGCATCAACCTTCTGTTAGCACAGCCAAGTCACACAGGACTTTCAAGTGAATCTCAGGGAATCAGGCATCCCACCTGACAGAAATCTGGGAGAAGCTCAATGTGTAACTACAGCAGGCACCTTGGAAAACTGTCAGTTTGTCAGTTATGACAATAACTAGAGCTGCTACATCCCCTGAGTAGCTGGGGTCATAAAGCAAGCATCAGTCTGACACCAAAAGCCAGGATTTACCAATAATGTCTCAGAAAAGTTGAAGATGCAGGCAATAAATCATGGCATACACTTGTGACTGTCTCCAACAGAATCCATGCTGAAGAACTGACCGGGCTGGAGGGCCTGCCTCACCAGCTTCCTGAGCAAATGCTGAGATCTGCCTCATTGCCTAAAGGCATTGGATAAGGCTGAAGATGAGCACGATTTACCTCCTGCTTCCTAAGCACAGCTGATTTCCACAAAGAGGAAATAAAACTTCTGTATGGATGAAAAGCCTGCCTGGAGTGGAAGTGGTTCACTAATTAAAACAGCTGTTTGTCCAAGGTTAGAAAGTCAAAAAACAACAAGTGTTATGTTACCATGAATCTACTAGTTGTTGTGAAGGGAGACAAGAGATGTACAGCCAACACGTCTTCAAATCTCTTGCTGAATCTCCATTAATCCTCTGCATTCCAGATATCAGAGCAGTTACGCTGGCCTGGGGATCTGCTTCCAGTCGGTCAATACCAGCAGGAAAATCATTAAACCTCCTTTTGATCCAGAGATAAGTCGTGCAGACTCCGCAACTCGCAGACCAGCCCTTGGTTCTCCCAAGGCTCCCTGCAGCAAACTGGAGGTGCCGTATGCAGGGCCAGCGGGACTGTGCGGTGCAGGAAGTGTTCTGATGCCTGGAAGCACCACGGCCTCCCAGCTCCCATCACTTATTAACAAGCTGCTGAAATGATGCCAATTTGTGTTACATATGCAGTCAGGCAAGATGATCATATTGGCAGCTTTAGCCTGTGAGGTGCGGAGCGTAAGCCTCACTGATTTCCATGGGGTGAAGGATCTGGGAGAGTGGCTCCTAATTCCTCAGGCATAATCACATGCACTGACAAAATGTGACTTTGCCTAACTGTCTCCTCAGACATGTGACTGCAAGGCTCACCACATCCCGTCTCCAGGCTGGTCGCTTTTGCAGCACAGATTAACTCTCTCACCAGGAAAGTCAAGGGAAACAGTGGCTTTTTATACTGCATTTCCACCTCCTGTGCTGCTAAATGGGAGAGGCAGGATTTGCGGAATTCACTTCTTGTGAGGCTGTGCCTCTTCTCTGTAGATTTACTGCTTGTTCCAGAAACATTCAGGATATGAGGAGAAGAAGGTCTGAGACATGGGAGGTGAGGAATATTTGGCCTCTATCCAGTTGTATGCTCCAGGTATTCCCTGATCACCACAAACACACAGCTTTTGTACAGCAGTGCAGGTGTGCTTGTGTGTGTACCATTTTCCTGAAAGGATTTTCTCAAGCCATTGCACTTCTGAGCTCCTCAGAGCTGAGAACAGGTGAAAGTTTTTTAAAAAATAACCATGTTTTTTAACAGAAAACCACTGTTTTAGCAAAAGACAACCCCAAACTGTAATTACATAAAGATATTTTTATAATAATCTAAACTTCTCTTTTTTGCTGCTATTTTGAAAGCCTGCTGTGATTACGATGGGATACTATGCAAGACCGGCACAGTTCATGTTTTATATACCTGTGCAAAAAAACACTGTTCTCTAGTGCAGTCCACAGTAGCATCCCAGTAGTATCCCAGACACATTCTTGCAATGACCAAAGTAAAGAAATGTATACAGAAATCCAAGAGGCCTGTGGGCATGTGGGAATTTATCTGCTTAAAACACATCAATCTCTTGTACACCCAGATGAGAACACCGTGAACCAATTCTTTCCTGAGTTATATTCAATATTGATGGAGGTGACATAAGGCTGTAGAAGGTGCAGTTCAGGGAAGAATTTGAACCTCTGGCTATTACTCTATTTAATCCTTTTAAATCAGCTCTGCCACCACCATCAGAATTAGTCTGATCTCATGCCATCAGTGTCTAGAGAAAGGAGATGTAAAATGAGGGTCTGTTCTGGTAACACTGCCACAAAGCAGGGACTGTGAACAACCAGACCTTAAACTGAATGGGATAAAATCCACTATTCACCCTTCCTCTGAGGCGCCACACAAAGTAGGTATGAAACAACCCCAGACATAGTTTACAATTAGTATTTGGGAGGCAGAAAGAGGGGCAGTTGAAGGAATAGGTGTATTTTCTTCTTCTTTCTCCTGTCTCATAGTTGTGATAAATTTAAAGCCTAAGCATGACCCAGTGCCACACAGGCCCATGTTCTTTGTAATGTATCGTTGAAAAGCAGAGTAAATTAATAAACTGCAGAGCCCACTACTGTTGCTGCTGTAGCTAAACTGCTTTTGATACATGAGCCAGCCTCATACATTGTAATAGCATCGATTTACCCTATAAATGTTTCCAGTGAAATACATCAGAGTTCAGATATGTTTTTCCTTCCAACCAGAGGAGCTCTCTGTTCTTCAGAGCCTGTCTTCTAGGAGATATTCAAGAATAAAAGATGCTGCACTGCCATTTGTGACTGGTCTTCGAGAAAACACACCCCCTCACAGACTGAACATTGCCCTTTTGCAAAGCTCTTTTCAGCTCTTCCAAAGACAGAAACTGAGCAGCTTTGACAGTGTAACTCCATTAAAAGTGCTTATTTGATCAGTCTGGTTTCACGCTTAAAGTGCTTTTGGTCTCACTACCCCAACCATCTGCTCTCTGGTGACAGCAGCTCTGCCACCCTGCGGGGATCTGCCTTCGCTGCTGCTCAACAGCAGCTTCTCCAGCGAGAGAAGCGCCAGCCCCTTTGGGCTGTCAGGGACGCGCAGGTCGGCAAGAGGCAGGACCGCTAATTTGCCTTAAATCCCAGGACTGCGCAGACGCCCAGCTGTGACACAGCTGCCGCGTGAAACAAGTCCTTTCCCTACCCAGTGTCTCGGCTCCTACTGCAGTGAATTCCGGTTGAAACTTGTTTTCCCTGTAGAGCGCACATGGTGCTGTAATGAAATACTACTCTTTCAAAGTAGGAAGTCCTATGTCAGGTAAGATGCTACCAGGGTCACTGTCTTTTCAAAACCTCTCCTCTTGCTTTGGAGAGAGTTTTGGCAGCTGCAGAAAACACCTGCCTTTACAGCAGCAGAGCTAAGCAAAGCAGGTATGAAATACGTGCAAGTGCAGGAAATGCAAAGTCAGATTGCATTCCACCAGCAGCTAGCTGAAAAATCAGACACAGACAAGGTATCAAAATGTCCTGACATAACTGGATAAATGTCTTGGTCCATCCTGGCATCTATTTATATACACATCATGAATTTTTTGGCATTTGAAGCACTACTTCTATTTTCAGAATCATAAATAAACCCAGCCTTGTTTTGTATGGGATCTGAATTCCTATTCTAGGTCACAACATTGGCTGTGGACTACATATGACTAAAAGCATTATAAATCTGTAGGCAACTACAAACTCTCTGCTACCAGTGGAAAGTGTTAAGTAGGCTCTAGCTCAGCCATCATGGACATGCAACTTAGAATATTTCTGTGGATTTAATGCTGTGCCCTAAACTGTATTCCTGCCTACTTCTGTGTCAGTCTTTTCTGGATTTTGCGTATCCATTGCCATTTTGAAATTCACATCTTTTGAATAAAGTTAGAAAAACACCCAATAACTTGAAAGTCATCTTGTCTTAAAAGGTTTTGGTTTTAAACTCTTGTGGTTTTAACTTTTCAAATGACCCGCTCTGTCAGAGTTTTCCTTCACATCCCTCTACCAGCAGGGTGACAATTCTTTGAACACTTCTGAGCCAGCCACTAAATACCATACAGAGACTATGTGGTGAGAAAGTCAAATCCATGCTACACCAGGAAGTGCAAGCGAAGGGCATGAATCAGCATTTAAAGGGTTACTAAGCACAAACATGCAACTGCTGTTATTACAGCATGTCTGCTCTTCCAATCTTCAGAAAAACTATATACTGAATTAATAGCCAAGAAATAAACTTAAAAAATCTGGCAAGGCTAAATAACTGATTTGAAGTCTTTTTTTTCTTTTTTGCACTAGCCCTTAATTTAGAAAATTTGATAAAAAGCAATTAAATACCCCACTAACATCTGCTGGAGGCAAAGTGGATAGATAATGCTGGAGGAGTAACAACAAAAATTACACTGGTTTTGTTCCAGTGATCTTATGGGACCATAAAGTCTAATGACATTAAGTTTCCTGTTAGTTAGCACTAGGTGATGAAAAAATGTTTCTTGTGAGAATCTCTCCCAAGTTTTAAGACTAGGCATAAACTATAGGAAGTGTGCTCCAGGCAGTAAAAGTAGGGGAGATATTTCTTTCTCTCTTTCTTGGTTGTTTTACCCTTTGAACTATCCTGAACAATTCCTTTCTGCATGCTGACTACTTGTAAGGTTGTTGCCGTGCCACCCGTCAGAGGCTGTGTTGTACATGTTCTGCAAAACCCGTAAATCAAGCGTAGGGACAGTACAAAGCTCTGCTCCTCCCTCGCATCTCCTGCACCTGCTGCTTTCAAGTGGCACTGCCAGTGATGGATGCAGACTGCGCCTTTCCAGAGCCTCTGCAAACACTGAACAAAAAGGCTTCGCCCCCAAAGAGATTGCAACTGAAATCTAAGGCATAAAGGAACAGCTGAATCCACAGAGGCAGGAGAGTCTGGTTTTGTTCTCGCTGTGCTTTCACACAGGCAAGAAGCAGGCAGGGCTGAACTTTTTCAGGAATAAAAAATGGCCATAATTTCTGCACTCTTGTTTTAAAAAGCTAGTCAGTCTTATTTCCAGGGCAGACCTTTGTTGCAATGCTGAAAAGGACTATAATTCTCCCACCTGTTATTTTTTTCCTTATTGCTCACTCAAGCTCTCCTAGGCATACATCCTGCTCACACACGGAACTGCTGGGAACATGGCCGGTGATTTAATTTTGCTTGCGGCTGTCTCTCTTCTTTCCGCCTTCCAGCAATGTAAGAAAGAGCTGTGAGTTGCAGGGCTGGGGCTTGGGGAGGTTTCCACCTGTTCTGGAGCACTGGAAATGATTTTATGATAAATTGGTTGCTCTGTAACTTTAATTTCTGAGAACTTGTAAGGTTTTTTTCACAGGAGCATTGTTTGGCCTCGCTGTAGTCTGAGAGGGAGTTGGCTCAGTAGGACAGATTACTTTTCTGTGGGAGAAACTAATTTGTTTTCAATTCTCTTTTGTTTGTTGACTTTTTTGGAATGGTACTATTGTCAGAGCTTGTAAGTAGCTGTAAAGTGACCACAAAGCCACATCGTCTCTTGGTTTTGATTCTTATTTAGACACCTATACAACCAAAAACCCTCAAAAGTGAGAGTAAATTTGTGATATGAAAAACACCAATGCTGGAATGAAAGCACTGCAAAAGAGATGTTTCCAGAAACAGAGATATATACTTAGTATCTGAAATGAAGTAAGAAAGCAAACCTTTCCACTAGTCAACAAAAACATGAGATACTCCATATTATGTTCTCATCACTACATTTCTTTAAGATCTAAATGGATTTATTTTCTGCCCTGCAGATATGTCTCTGAGAATTAAGGAATAGGCTGTACAGGGAAGTAGAGGAACCACCATCCCAGGAAGTATTCAAAAGGCATGTGGATGTGGCTCTTGGGGACATGGCTTAGCGGNTTGTTTTCAATTCTCTTTTGTTTGTTGACTTTTTTGGAATGGTACTATTGTCAGAGCTTGTAAGTAGCTGTAAAGTGACCACAAAGCCACATCGTCTCTTGGTTTTGATTCTTATTTAGACACCTATACAACCAAAAACCCTCAAAAGTGAGAGTAAATTTGTGATATGAAAAACACCAATGCTGGAATGAAAGCACTGCAAAAGAGATGTTTCCAGAAACAGAGATATATACTTAGTATCTGAAATGAAGTAAGAAAGCAAACCTTTCCACTAGTCAACAAAAACATGAGATACTCCATATTATGTTCTCATCACTACATTTCTTTAAGATCTAAATGGATTTATTTTCTGCCCTGCAGATATGTCTCTGAGAATTAAGGAATAGGCTGTACAGGGAAGTAGAGGAACCACCATCCCAGGAAGTATTCAAAAGGCATGTGGATGTGGCTCTTGGGGACATGGCTTAGCGGTGAACATGGCAGTGCTGGGTTGACAGCTGGGCTCGAGGATCCTGGAGGTCTTTTCCTTATCTTAATGATTCTATCCTATGACTGGAAGTGGGCAAGTCTGAGATGCTCTTTATGCAGTGTAACAATCTAAAACTGCAGTATGATTTTTAATGCTTGTAATTATTTTCTTTGAAATATGTTGATTCATATAATTGTGTTAACACCAGGGAACAAGATACATTTTGAAGGCATTTGTGCTGCACTAGTATGAGATTTAAAGCAAGTTAAAAATACTCTGCCTTTTTCTCCAAATATCTACAGCAGTGCTAACTCACCTAGGAACCTATCCATGTGGCTTGATTGTTTGTTTATTTGTTCTCAAAGCCTAAGCTACTTAAATAACATTTGTACCCAGCAGAAGGAAAAAGCTTGAGAACATGACCCTTCCTTTTTAAAAAAAACAAACAACACAATGGAAGGCAAATAAAAAGCACTGAAAATTTACATTCTCCTCAGTCATCAGATCAGCTACAATATACCCTATGGTCTGTTCCTACCTGTATACCCCTGTTTCTCTCTGGTGGCACTATTTACCACAGACTTCCAGGGAAGTTTAGCTTGCCTGCCTTGATTTTTAACATAAAAGTGTGAAGAATTAAAACCAAGCAAACAAAAAACCAGACATTATTTGGAAAAGTATTGCAGCTTGAAAACTCAAGGAGCTGTACAGATACTGAAACAGTGAAAGGAGTTGGAAAATACCTATATTCTTCCTTATGATGGATAATCCATATTAGTTAATCTTAGTTAAAAGTCACAGAAAAGATGATATAGCCTGGGGTTTAATTTACACTGGCATTCTGACATCAAGCCCAAAGAGAAAGCTGTGTAAGAATCTGATCGGCTGACCTGATTTAAACTATCACAGCTTGGTGTACTTTCAGCTTTGCTTTCTAGCATGGGTAACCCAACACAAATTAATTTGTGGAAGTTCAGACGAGGGTTGTGAAACCAGTGCTGTAAGCATGTGCTGTAACCAGTTCATGCAAGGGGAGCAGCCCAGAGTGTGACTGTTTGCTTGAACTAAATACAACATACACACACTCCGTGCTCTGTTTGCTCTTCTGTTTATTCTGCTGAGACTCCAGTCCTGAAGTAGGAAGGTGCTAATAGGCAATACCACCTCCCTGAAGCAGAGATGGAAGGCAGGTTTCACTTAGCAGCCATCAGAGGTACAACATTTAGTGTCTCAGAACCATGAGTTATTCAAAGAATCAGGTCAGTCAAAGATTAAGTGGTGCAAGAAATGCTCCAGGGTAGAAAGAATGAGCAGAAACAATGCAGGAAGTGGTTTCCAGTCATGAATCCAGTCTTAAGCAGTTGAGATTTGCTTGAGAGATTAGTGTTTTGTAGACTGATGGGAATACAAGGGAATTCAATGAAAGGGCAGAATGAATTCCAGTCACTGATACAAAAAAGAGCAGGGACACAGAAGTCCCACTACTCCTCTATTTTGAAGCATCTCTCTGAATTAGCAACTTTTAAAATCACTTTTAGTAATTCCAGGGTCTAGCAAGATATTATTAAAAAGTACTTGATTTGTTTTTTTACAGATTGTTAACTCAGGCCATGCAAATTAATATGGACTACCATACACTGTGATACAAGTAGCAGCTTCTCTACAGACTTTTTGCACACATAAAATGTTTGAGAGCAATGTTCCTTGAAACCCTGCTTTGTCCCATGTATTCAGAGTAAAGGTATTGACTCGGTAACCATAAATGCCACCTGAAGATGAAAGAAGAAAAAATAAGAAGAGGCAAACAAAAGCAAGTCAAACATACTTTGTAAATACTTCAGTCATGTAATTTAGCCTGTTAGAATTGAACAACTTGATACAGGGGGAAGAAAAGGCTATGAAAATCTTTGCTTACTCCTGCTGCACTGCTTTCTGGAATCCTCATGACAGCACCTCCTGTGGGAGGGGCAGAAGAGCACTCCCATTGCTTTGTTATTTACTTTAGCCCTTGTTAAACCACCATCACAAAATGTAAATTTGGAGTTAAGGTGCTACTTTCCATTCACCTGAGG
>VYZS01004528.1:0-20572 GCA_013400695.1 Neodrepanis coruscans | reverse complement strand
CAAGATATTATTAAAAAGTACTTGATTTGTTTTTTTTACAGATTGTTAACTCAGGCCATGCAAATTAATATGGACTACCATACACTGTGATACAAGTAGCAGCTTCTCTACAGACTTTTTGCACACATAAAATGTTTGAGAGCAATGTTCCTTGAAACCCTGCTTTGTCCCATGTATTCAGAGTAAAGGTATTGACTCGGTAACCATAAATGCCACCTGAAGATGAAAGAAGAAAAAATAAGAAGAGGCAAACAAAAGCAAGTCAAACATACTTTGTAAATACTTCAGTCATGTAATTTAGCCTGTTAGAATTGAACAACTTGATACAGGGGGAAGAAAAGGCTATGAAAATCTTTGCTTACTCCTGCTGCACTGCTTTCTGGAATCCTCATGACAGCACCTCCTGTGGGAGGGGCAGAAGAGCACTCCCATTGCTTTGTTATTTACTTTAGCCCTTGTTAAACCACCATCACAAAATGTAAATTTGGAGTTAAGGTGCTACTTTCCATTCACCTGAGGGGAACAGAATAGGCAAGTCCTATGCAGTTAACAGAAAACACAGTAATTGTTCCTCTCCTGAGCTCCTTTCGTGTTCCTGTTTGGCATCTGTCTTGTTCTGCACATGGAGCTCACCTTTTCATAGAAGATGACAGACATGACTTTTGTTCCTGCAATAACCATTGCTACGGCTTGGCTTTCACTGGTGTATAAAAGCCCACTAGTCCCCAGCTGAAACCAAGTTCCCATCAATCACAGTGGAAGCCACTAAGTAAGTGGATTTTATTATGGGTGGCTGTACCAGCATACTAGCACAACCTGCTTCTGCTTGCAGTTAAGCAGAGTCTCCCCTGTCCCAGTCTCTGACCCTCAAACCAGATCCTTGATGACTGAGCAATAGCAAGGGCAAATCCCACTAGAGCTGAGGCCAGGGTTGTACCATAGCCTTGTCAATTTGCTTTGGTTATTTTTACTGAATAAACAGAGATGATTTGGCCCCTACAGTGCCTTAATCTTCTTATTTTCCCCAGTAAATTTATTTTGTCCAACATCCATTCAAGGCTTTTTAAAAAAAACAGAAACACAAACTGATTTGGGTGCAATGAGCTACCTTGGCTTGCCTGGTTTCTCAGTAGAAAAAAACCTGATCCCAGACTGATTGTATGCCTTGAATGGCTCAGTGCAGTCAGAAAATGAGGAGCACATTGCTGCCTAAAAATGCCATTGCACATAACACTACCATTTTGACTGATAAGCCAGGGAGGATTTGCCAGCAATGTAGCATTTGTCATAAAACCAGATCATTTTGAGGGTGACAGAACTTAAAAAGCAATTTTTCAGTTGTTTTCAGGGAAAATATTTCTCAGATGTAATTCTTGTGCTTCTGTAAGTTTCATTCTCCATGAAGCATGTTCCTTAAACCCTCTCCACTGCTATTCTTGCCTTCTGAAAGTGCTGCAAGGTGACAAATAACAGATGAAACTTCAGGCATAATCACCAGGCTCTGTGGGAGCAGAGAGGTTCTTGCTGGATGCAAGTACAATGAAAGGTCCTGTAAACATGCCTTTTAGAGAGAGAGCTGATCTGTTCTGACTAGTTTCTGCAGAGAAAGGTTAAGAGGTCAATTGAGCATAGCCTGTAATTACTTATATAGGGAGAAGACAGATGGGAAAATGCTTTTTTTTGGATTGAGGGCTTTGGCCACTAGGCTAAGATGTAAGAGATGCATGGAGCAGCACCACCAATATCTGTTGATGTTTTTTTAGTGCCACTACTCCCAGAAGGGAGAACAGAAGGTATTTTGTAGGCTTCTACCTTAGACAAATCTTTTTAGTGCACTCAGGTAGATGCCTGGTTTCTGGATCCAGGTAGTTTAGGTACAAGGTAAGTAGTGAGCTTTTCAGGGTGGCTATGACATGGCCAGGAAAATAACTTAAAGATAATAATAATAATATCAACTCCAGGTACTCAAAGAGGTTTAAAGGCAAACAGGGTTTTGCCCCATAGCTCTGCTGCACACAGAAAATTACTCTTTGTGTATTGCCTTTTGTCCCTGTGACAGTCTGAGTTCAACTTTCAGGGGGAGGCTTCTGCAATGAGGGCATCACTAAAATGAGGTGTGCATATACATGTGAGATGTGATCCTAGAATACGGATCAGAATGGTCAGAAGTGTAGAGATCATGGTAGATTGGTTTGGGGGTTTTGGTAAGTAACTGGCATTTAGTCACTGTATAGTAAATAATCATTTTCATGGCATTGCATCAGTTCTAAAAAATGCCTTTTACAAGACAGATAAGTACTATCAGCTTCAGTCAGTGGAACAGAAATAGGAAAAGTTCTTCCAATGGATAGATCTCAGAGCTCTCCGGTAGATCAGGTGGAGAGCAGGGAACAGGCTACAGCTTCACCAGTCGCAGCACTTTCCAATAAACTGAATTTTTGAGAGTCCAAGACAGATGGCAAAGCAGGCACTCTAAGATATGGATAAATAACTTTGAAAAAGTATCTACCTTTAGAACGCATTAGACTTTTGTTTCCAAAAAGCCTCATAGCTCTCAGTGTCACTACAACAAAATGACCATGAGTCATTCAAACTAGTGGGAGAAATTACCTCCATCAGTGCACTTTGCTTTGAGACACCCCTAAGGCAGGACACTGCTGCTGAAGTGTAACTAGACTGCTCCTTGGCTGTGTGGTTTTAGATGAGGTGGAAGGATATTTAAGTCATAGCTAATGTAGCAAACACAAAACAAGAAAAAAATAAATTTCAGAAATAACTATTTTTTTCCCCTTCCTCATGAATGCCACTCTTGAAGATAAGATCTCAACTTTTGTAAGGAAAAACTAATTTATCTAATATTGGTCTCTTTGTGTCAAATGAAATGGAAAAAACTGAAGGACAATGATCTCCATTAAAAAAATTAAATCAAAAAATTGTGTGTTAGAGACAAAACTGAACTGAGGAACTATGTCATTTGTGAGCTCTTATTCTGGCTTGCAGGTCATTTTGCTTGGCTGGTGGGGAAATCAAGAATGAAGCACAAGGTCATGCCCCCAGGTGTCACTGGAGCTCCAGAATTTGACAGAACATTTCGTGCACAGTAAGTCTAGACATCATTAAGATGGTGGCAGTGAATAACAATTCAGTCCAGAAGACAAACAAAAACTTTATCTTAAAAAGTCACCTTTTCAATTCATCTTCTGCTCAAAAAAAAAAACAACAAAAAAACAAAGAGGAAAAGAGGACCATTTTCAATTGGTCCAGCTATTATTTTAATAATAATGGGTTAAGTTCAGCTCAACTCATCTCACAGTCACTGCTGAAATTCTGATCAAACTAGGCAATCAGATTACCCAAACTTAAGTAGGATCTGAGAGCTAACATCATAACTTAGTCAGACATTCTGGATCTAGCAACTCATGCTGTCAATTCTTGGACTGTAGCTAACATCAAACATGTGGAAGAAGAACAAGGAAAAGTCTTCACAGTGGATAACGATAGAATAGCCAGTCTAAGAAGACTGTTTTCCTAAAGGGCTTTAGTTTGTGATAAACTAATGACCCTGTGCAAAATTACTTGTATTTATTTCAAACAATTCCCTCTGCTGTAACTGCAGTTGTAGTGGATAACAATGAGACACAGAATGCATTAGACAACTTATTAGATAACATGATACATTAGATTTAGAAGTGTGCCTAATTCCTTAAAAAGAAATTAATTTTGAACAACCAAGAAAAAATATCCCAACAAAATATTGGTAATGATGATGTCCACAAATAAAGGTCCTCACCATAAGAAGCTCTATCTTGTGCTGTCTGTGACTGATAGCATTTCATAAAGGCAGTTGGCCTCAGCAGAGCAATCCAAGCTGCCTATGCACAGCTCTGTGCTTCCTCTGGCAGTCCTGGTAATGCTGACCCACAAAACTTGCATATTGAGTACAGGAGATAAGTAATTAGCATCACACCCATGTGCTGGAATTCCTGCCTGTCTCTGCTGCACAGGCACTTGATTTATGATTATTTGCCCTATTTATTTTCATGTAGTTGGGATCCAGATCCTTGCCTAAATTTAAATATCAGCAAAATACTTTAAATAGTTTGTACTGAAGATTACAAAGGAGAGAATTTTAAGAGCACCTAATGCTGCCTTGACTGTGCTCCCACTGGTTTTGATAGCATTAACTTTTAACAGCAACAAAATGAGGCCAGAGCTGATTCTCCTTTAAAATCCCACCCATAGTCCTTTTCCTTTCCAGACTAATGTTCTTTCAAATTTAATCTGCAGACAAAACTGTGTGGAGTTTTACCCAATATTTCTGACTGGCATCTGGACTGCAGGATACTTTTTTAATCAAGGTAAACAATTTCTGCTTTTATCTTGGACTGAGAAGTTTTGCATAACGTTTTAAAACACTTTGGTTTTATCAGGAAGTAGGCATCTTTTTCCCCTGCTTTTAATTGCATTGCCTTAGCACAGCCTTCCCAGAAGAATGCTCAGTGGCAGTGAAATCCCCACTTAGTCATGGCATTTCATACAGCCCCACCAGCTAGGAGCCAGTACATGACACATTTCTCGTACATTCTGCAGATTTTCAGGGTGCATCATCCAGAAAAGCAGCTTCCAGATTATTTGCCCTAACTAACAATTACTTGCCCATTATGGCGCAGTTCTCACAGAACATCAGGCATAGCTGTCATCCCTTGGGAGGAGGCAGCCTGAAAAGCATCAGGTCACAGCACTCAGGCCTGTCTGATGGAGACAGAGCTCAAACCAACAAACCTTTGTGTTTTTACATCCCCAATGAGAGACACCACTGCTGGGCGGTGACTCATTTTCTTGCTGTGGGACACTGAGAACTGAAGCACAGCCACATCAGCAGCACCTTCAGGTGTGCAGTGGGGACTCCTGAAAACTTATTATGTTTTTTCAGGCACCTGGCATGGGGGCATTTTTAGCCAAATGTTCTGAACTCAGACACCACAGAGCTTTCATATCTCTCACTCTGTTTGACTTTGCAAAGTTGGTCCGTGATATCTCCGAAAGGTGGTGGGGTGGTCTCTCACAGAGCTAGAACTTGTGACAAAGCCTAACTTTTGCATTCTGTTTTATTAACCCTTTCCCAACTATTGTTCTAAACTCTGTGGGCTGGGGAAAGGACAACTAGCTCATGCCCATCACTCCTCTCCTTCCTGAATAGCTTCTTCATTTTCTATATTTGCTCCAAAACAGTCATTTTGGTTTGGAGCTGTCCTAGCAACAGAAGTCCTATTTCCATTTTAAATTCGCTGTAAATCCGAAGAAGCACCACTTTAGTCAACAAATTGCATATGTGTTTATAGACAGACACTTGAATCAAGGAAGATCACAGCTGCTAACTGGCAACACAGGTGCTGTCACATGAAAGAAATGAAGAATGATGATAAACTCCCCTTTAAGTAATTTTTTAGGTATGTTTACACAAGTTAGGCCAGAACACAGAGAAAGCTGTTCTCTCTAATACTCACACACAGTTTGAAAACACAAAATTAACAGGCACTGCTTAGCTCTGTATAGCAGAACTGACCTTCATAACCTGCTCCATGTCTCAAATGGAGGTGACTTTATATTCCTCCATCGGGGAGGTCAGAAAGCTAACTTCACTACAGCTTTCCCTCATGTCCTTGGATAAAAGCTGCTATATAAATGCAAAGCAGGTTATTAACAACATAAATAAGATTCTCTTTCCAAAACAAATACTCCCCTTAGCGTGAAGTGCCATAACAAGATGAAATGACAATGTTGGATCAAGCCTCAGTGCTCCAACCTGCTATCCTGTCTCTAGGATAACCACAAAACTGAGGAGATTGAGATTCCTGTCAGTTCCTGAATTCTCCTTTTCAGGGAATGTTTTTAGGCTTTTTGGACAGTCTTATATCCATCCTTATCTGTACACCATATCAAGAGCCTCCTGCAGTGAGTATTTAAGAATAGATATATCTCTTTTGAATGATTCTTCTCTAAAATAACTTCTCAGGGCAGCTATGAAAATCTGCAGAGCTTTATAAAACATGACTAAAGTGGTTAACTGCCTGCAATCCTCATTTTTAAAAATTTTCTAATGTGTTTCCCATCCTATTAATCTTTTTTTTTCCTTAGAATTGGCTGCCTTTCTGGGTGTGTTGTACGTGTTTGCCCGCTACAAGTACTTTCATGGTTATGTACAGTCTGTGAAAGGAAGGTAAGGAGTTACCAACTAAATGCAGGTTAACAGCTCCAGTCAGTGGTCTGAAGCTGGGCTGAGAGCCAAGGACTGGCAGTGGAAAGTGACTATAATTGAATGCAACACGTGTAAAGTGTTCAGCAATAGGTCTTCCTTGGGGAAGAGGGATGGGTGTTACAGCAGAAGCCTAGGTTAAGATGTACATGTGCTACAGTTCAGGAGAGAGAACCTTGTGAGCACCAGCTTTGTACTGGGCATAACTAGCAGCCAGATTCAGAGAGGTCTGAACACAAAAGCACAGTTTTGCATCTCATCAGGACAGGAGACTGCTCATGCAAGGCTTGCACCATGCCTGCTTGTCTGCTATTTGCATTTTTCCTCAGTTTGTCACCTTTTCTCCAGCCATACATGTTGTACTAAAGGAAGCAAACAATCTGGCCTTGTAGGCTGATGAACCTTCACCAAGCAGATAAGAGAACACGACTTCAGATAAGAACACGTTAATGAATGTTAGAGTGCACAGCACCTCCTGATATGAATTCTGCTTCAACAAACATGCACACTGGCAAAACACTCTCCACTACAAATAATGAAACGTGGTTTATTTCTTGTTTCACTGAAGCCACTGCATTATCTTCTTCTCTCTTCCACCACTCATTATCAGTCATAAGAAGAAAATAGCATAATATATGCTTGTTATAAAATTAAAAGACTTGCAATGTCTTCTAGAGGAAGATAGAAAACTATCAGACCATTTTGTATTGAATAATCCTGCAGCAGTAAAAGACTGTCTTACAGGGCTGTTTTCCATGGCTTGTGTAAGATGTCACCATTCTCCTTCACCACAGCTCCACCAGTCCTTTACCCTCTTTGGAAGAGCTATTGCTTGAGAGAAGAGAGACTGTGCTTTACAGAGCAAATATATGGAGATAATTTTATATCTCCCAGTAAGAGATGCAATAATTTGAATGGTGCAATAAACACCAGCCAGAAGACTTGCAATTGTTAAGGAAGTTGGGGGAGCAGAATTGTAAATAAATGAAGAAGGAGAGCATAATGGATTTTTCTTTAGTCAACAAACAAAAAAGTACTTTGTTCAGGAAATCTTTCCCATGCTTTACTTTAGTACTCTTAAACCAAAAGATTCAGTCTCTCAAGGAAGCTGTAGAACAATGGCTGCCTTCACTATAAGACAGAGCTTCACACTTTGGTGAGACACTGACTTCTTTGCATCAGATAGAGGGTGCTGAGAGTCAGCCTGGCAGCCCTGGGAAATAGCTTTGCTCACAAGGTTGGCCTGGTGCTAAGCTCCATCAGGAGCTTCATCTAGCTAGAGGTCAGCACAAGTCAGGCATGCAGAACCTGGCCCCAAAACATACAACAAGCCTCCAGCAGCCTTAGTAGCAAGAAAAGAACTAGTCTTCACACTGAAATTCAATCCTGATCACTGACTACAGACCTGCTAGTTATGAAGACAAACCTAGTGTGCATGCTTAAAGGAGTGGTTACAACTAGGGCTAAGCTAAAGATTTCTTTCATGCTCTCTTGAAACTGAGCAAATCCCATAATTCACCATTTTCAAATCCTCATCTAGTCATGGCATGCCCAGAAAGGCTAATTATATCAAGTCTTTAAGCACCAGTGAGATTCACAGGCTCTTCCTTTCTGGTCCAAAAATCCATCTCCAAGTCGAAGTAATAATCAGTTGAAGACTTCTCATCTCAGCAGAGTGTACCTGCCCAACAGAAGTGAGTAAGAGAGACATGCACACCTCTCCCTCAGTCCCTAAGGCTTCTCTCCCATACTCCTACACCTGGAATTGCAGTGAGATGCTCAAGCTTTTCTGTGGCTTTACCTTCAGGTCTTCAAGTCATTGGATGACATAGCCTCATCTAGAAGCCTGTTCCTAACTTCCACATTAATATTTAGAAAAACTGGGGGAAAGTTTTCTGACAGAGAGTATGTTAGGGATCTCTCTGCTCCCTAGCAAAAGTCATGTGTGTCATGTCACAGCTTATTCCTAAAACATCCCAAGTAGTGTTGTAGCAGTGGCCCTTTCTGATTCCACACACCTCTTTCTAACTGCTATGGACAAGCAGTTTCACTGTAACACACCATGTACAGCTCATAACAGTGTTTTTCTGCTTTCTGCTTCTAGGTTAACAGGGTTTTATTTGAATTTGATAATTCTAATTTGCTTGATGATCCTGGGTGCCTCTGGGATTGTTAACAGCTTTCTGGATGAATACCTGGACTTCAGCATTATGAAGAAAGTCCATAAATTGCTCTGAAGACTGTCTTAAGAAAAAAATATTAAAAAACAAAGTGGATGCCTTTCCTGAACACCAAAGCTGCATGTTAATAAAGCATCAGAGTTCTTACTAACAGCCCATTGCAATGTAGAATGAATGGTTTTCCTGAGTTGTTTACACTTTCGCCTTTCCCTACACTCTTGAAAAAAGTCAGTAAGGCAGAATGTCATGTCACATCTACATTTGCAATTAAATGTTCTCTTTCCCTGTACAGTATTGCAACCCCTAAACAAATCACATGAAACTAAACCCATTAGTTCCCTAAGTAATTTAGTTGCAACTGGCACTGCAAGCCTCAGCCCATCTTACCGAATGTTGTCTCTGCAGTCTCCTTCCACTCCTCTTCATTTCCCCCAGCAGTGCCAGAAGTAAAAACACGTTTCAATACAATATGCTGCTGTGAGGGTTCTGCTTTCTAAGTCTATCCAATTCCACTGCTGTATAAGCATTTATAGAAACACTGCTTTCTTAAGAAAACACTTAAAGCTGCACTTGGCCCTTGTGTTTGTGTGAAGGACTTTTGATTTTATACACACATTCACAGTTCAACACATGCCCACTTGTAGAAGTGGGGCCCTCCCATTCTCACAGAAAGCCTCCTGAAGACAGGCTGCACCCACAACATGACACTTGTGAAGGGTAGAGCCAGCCCAGACAAAAAGAAGGCACAGAAGCCTTCTAACAGTGTACTGAGATTGATAACCTAACCCAAAAATAATTGAGAGTTTGATCAGCTTCACAGTAACCTTTCATATGAAAAAGGTGGACACATATGGACACACTGGGGAGAGGGGTTGGAGTAAGATGATCTTTAAGGTCCCTTCCAACCCAAACCATTCTGTGATTTTACAAACTTAGCTCACAATTTAGTGCCTGCAGGTAGCAAAGGCTGAAATGGCATTTGAAACAATAAAATTAAACAAGTACAAAGTTGCAAGACTTGGGTCCAACAATGGTTACCAAGGGAAAAAGGATAGATCATGATGGTGAGCAGGCTGGAGTTGATACAGCTTCAGAAAGGGCAACTATCCATCACTTACCTCCAGGGAGAAAGTAGGGCAGGGCCAGATTTAACAGCCACAGAAATCCTCAGGAATTTTTCCATTAACTTTTCTTTTATGGGCTGAAATATGGAAAATCCACCTACCCATCTGCCAGTGATGCCTTCAGTCAGTTACAGGCAGCAAGAAGTGCTACTGCCAGAACCAAAACCAAGACAAAGGTCCAAAGCGTGTAACAAACTTGAAATACAGATTAGATGAGGCCCAAGGGTCACAATGTTCAAATAAGTCTTTCTTTGCCTCTGAAATGATTAAATTTCAAGCTTACCTGTTGTGGTGGTATGTGTATAGATAGCTTCCCATACCACATGTCTCCTCTCCTCTCCTCTTCCACAGAAAGAAAAAAAGAAATTGCTGTCACACACAGGGACAATTTCACATGTCAAAAAAAGGCAAGTGTGAGGCTTCAGAGCATGACCCAGCAAGATAAAGCCAGAGTGCAAGGGGATAAATATGAACCTAACATTTTAGGAGCTCCACCATCTAATAAGAGGACAGAAGTAGGCCTGGAGTTGAGGATGCCACCTGTCTTCTTCAGTCACTGTCAGAAATTATGATGGTTTCTGCTGCAGCCTCAAAGCCAGTTGGTACCCAGGGGCCTCTTGCTGAAAGCATCTTGTGTCAGCAAGCACTCTCTCTGCTAACATACACCGAGGGGTAACTCCAGCAAGCGGCTCTGATCTGGACCAGTCTCCTTCTTTGTCCCTCCGTATCCACATCTAGAATGATAAATATCTTAGGCTGGCATTAAGGAGAGAAAGGGAACCTCACTTTTAAGGTTGTACATGGAGCCAAACCACACTGACATTTAGAACAGCAAGGTGTGAGAGCAGAGGGCTGATATCTGATCCCTGACAACTCCCTGGAAGGTCTGGAAACATGTAGAAAGTGGTGTCAAGCCTTGAAAACTATATGGCATCTTACCTTAAACAGGACAAATATGTTCAACAGGTCTACATCCATGTTCCAAAAGGCTTCTGACAACACAATTCTTACACTGTAGTAGCAGTAGGTGATAGGGAATTACTCTAAGCATGGGTCTTCAGGCTTCCTCAATTTCCTCAGCTCTTTATTTCAACTTCTGTGTTCAAGTGCCCATCTCCCTTCTTCTACCCCACCTTGTCTCCTCGTATTTCAGCCACAGGCTCCTAAATCCTGGGGTCTCCGTCTTGTCTCTTCCCCTGAAAGCACTTCTCTACTCCCTACTTTTGCTCCCTACACCGAATGAACACAAAAGTTTGGAGCCGCCACATCTAATGGACCCAGTTATGGACCAACTCCCCCACAGCATCTGCCTGAGCACAGACCTCACCTCAGAGCACAGGAAGTTTTGGTGGCTCACCTTGTTTGAGGAAGGGGCACCATGGCCCCAAAGCACAGCAGAGGGTGGTGAAGCACTCCCTGCCCAGCAGCTCAGTGCAGCAGCCTGTGGCTCTGCTGCCACAGGGACAGCTGTTGGAGGCTGCCTGGGTTGCAGGGAGTCACTGGCTGCTCAACTGGCTGCAGCAAGAGGGGCAGCCTGAGATGAGCCATACCCTGCCTCTAACTGTGTCCAGGTGAAGGCAGCTCCACTGGGTGCCAGGCTGCATCCATACAGAAACCCGTGGGATGAAACCAGGCCTGCCTGCATCCAGCTTCCCTCCCCTCTTCGGAAGATCACTCATCGAGGTACAGGAGTGGGGCAAGACATGATCCATATACACCAGGGATATGAGTCAGATAACCATCTTTTATTTGGGTTTCTTTTTTTTGTTTGTTTGTTTGTTTTGTTTTGTTTCTTTTTCTTTAAAAGTGGTATGTTAACATCAGGTCTTTTTCTACATTTTCAGAGCTCTGTACAGGTCTTAAAAGGAAATAAGCAATGCTTAATGTACAAAGTAAAACCAGAAAACTAGAAAAATTTGAATAAAATGGAGCAAGTTGCTGTCAGGGATACAGTACAAATTAGTAATTAGACGTCATCTGAAGTGCAATACCACTGCAGTAAGGATGAGTTAAGGAATGAAATAAAAATACTCTATTTTAAACAAACAGTATATATATATATATTTATATGTATATATTTTACAGATAGTAGACCCAGTGATATCTGTAGAATTGTAAAAACATATTTACAAATAACTTTTTTTTTTAACATTACATATACATCAGCACCATAGGAAGAAAGAAGGAAAAACAACCCCGAATCAAATAAAATCTACTCTCTAGTACTTGATCCCAGTATGGAGTATTTGGAGGAAGCTTTACAAAGACAACAGAGACTCATCTTCATCGCTATTTATTCACCAAAGCCTGTATCTCCCTGATGCACATGGATTTGCATTTCACTGCCACATGGTGGTTGTGTGTTTCCAAACCCTCCTCTCCTAGCTCTGCATTGGCACCTGAGGAAGGGATGCTGTGCTCCCCATCCTGTCCCAGCTCTACAGGGCAGGATGTGTGTGTGCCCAGCACACATAGAGGCACAGCACCCTGGTCCCTTCAGGGGACTGTTTCTCTCAGTGTTTGCCTATTCCTTCCATTCTGACCAAGAGGTGGTTACATGCAAGACAGACCAAAAACTTTGGTTGGTCCTCCCTTTCACTGAATGAGGGCCTGACCTGGCTCCTTGCTAAGCAGTGGACAGGCAAACCCTGACCGTCTCCAACAGGAACTGGAATTGGTCCTTCTATTTTAAAAAGGGGTTGGTAAAATTGATGCAACTAAAGCTGTTTTTAAAAATTTAGCAGCCAGGGCAAGTTGGATTGATAGCTCAACTTGAGCACATTAAAAATGCAGCTTGTCCTGCCCATATCATAGCATTTAAAGCAGGTAATTCCCCTCCTGTAGGTAAGCCCTGCAAGAAGATACTGTGCAAAAGGGAACCACAGTGGGGCACTGTGATGGTTCCAGACCCATTTGCTCCCACTCTTTAATGTGATGCATGTCTGTGCTCCACAGGGAAAGGCAGGATGTGAAACTGCAAAGTGCCAAGGCCCCCAGCCTCCATGGATTTCAGTGGCTCAGCACTTCACATTGCTGGGCCCAAGGAGAGCAGCACACAGGAGGTAATTGGTGGCTGGAGAGGTGGTTCTGGTAGTTGTACACTTTTGCTGCAGAGCACAACCAGAGCTGCACAGAGGCCAGCACTAGGTCACAGGGTGCCAAAAGTTAACATTTTTATGCACCACTATATAACCTGATAAGCAGCCTTCAGCTGAAAACACTAAAAAGATGATAGGTTTGGGAGAACAGTTTAACTCAGCCGCTGACTGCAGCTTGGGAACAGCTGCTTTACACATTCAGAATGGCTGATGACTCAACATTGTGCGAGATATATCATACTTCAATACAGTGCTGGTCAGCACTGGTCCACACAGTGGAGATAGCGACACATTGCTATTATGTAAAACCTTAGTTGGGCAGACCTTGTATTTGTAGTATCAATTATTTTACCCATTCATGAACGGTCTTTACAGTAGCCTTTCACTGGCTCCTGTTCAAATACTGCAGTGAATTTTATTCCAGCAAACCAGAGAGATTGGACCAAACATCTGTTTAAAACTGAATATGTCTCATTCAGATCTCAGACACCTTGGGGCAATACTACCTGCCAAACTTGCACTTTTCAAGAGGGGAGGAGAAATTCATTCTGTGTGCCAAACCCTCACTGTACTGTTTTCTCATGCTTATTTTCTCCCCTGCCTCCCCTTTGTGGCTCACCTGGAAATAAACTGCAGCCAGCTCACTTTACTTTACATTGAAGGACAAGAGGCGAAGCAAGTGAACTGGGAACATACTGGGGAGGAAGGAGAGGGAGGGACCCACTTAGGACTTATGCTGATGTCTCTTAGTACCTCTTGGCCCTTCAGCACTCCCAGGAAGCAGGTATGTGCCAAAGTGCTCTGACAGGGAAGCACTATTGCAAGTCCCAAAGGGACTCATTATTAAATTAACCCACCCACTTAGGCTGTCTCCAGCAGCAGTCCCATAATCAAACTGTCCTCACAACACTGCCAAAATTATGTTCTCCTACAACAGTATTGGAATTTTATCGCTCTGCAGTGAAAATGGTGGCCTCCCTGTGATTATTTTGGTTTGTCACATGAGTTCTGCACGTTCCTTTACGACAGCCCAGAGCTGGTCTCACATGCCTGGCCATGGCTCACTGAGACCTGCTTACCTCAGGGGTTAAGCCTGTTTCCAACCAGGGCTTGTGCAATTGCCTATGGGCATCTGTAGGCTTTGCTCCTGACTGTTTCATCTCCTCCCCTGAAAATTGCAGTGTTCACAGTTATATGAGGTGGGAGACATTGGGACCACCCCACACTACTGTGCAATGAAGCCTTGTTTTAATAGGGGAAAGAACAAATTTTCCCAACCAGAGGCACCAATTGGCTTTTCCAGTTTCCCCATTCTGCCTCACACAGGCACAGAGTGGGTGCTGTTTTGCAACAAAGATTGCCTGGTAGAATGCCTTGAGATGCCAATGGTATCATCGTCCCCCGTATCTTCCAAAGTTGGCTACAGATCAGCTCAGTTTGCACAACTAAAAACAAAAGAAAACAAAATAACCCCAAACCAATTAAAACAAAAACCCCAACCATCCAGGGATGGGGAGAACATCCAACTCCTTCTTTTCATTTTCAAATGTAACAACCAAAGCTCCAGACTATACAAGCCCATTCACTGGGGGTTTCCAAACAACTCATCAAGTTCTTGTATCCACTCATCCCCTGGTCCGCTCTTAATGATGGAGTCCACAAGGTCGGCGCCTTCTGCTAAACTGGAGAATGACCCCCCTGCTCCTTCATTACTGTAGTTGTAAGATATGTCCTGAGTGGGATTCCTCTCGTATGCTTGGCCTTGGCTGCTCTGAGAAAAGTTACCACCTGGCATTTGCTGTGTTGGGGGCTGACTGAAGCCTGACATTGTGGGGACCCCTTGGCTTATTGCTGGCATTACCATCGGCCTGGCCTGGCTGGCTGCCTGTTGCCCAGGTAGTGATTGCAGCAACTGTCTCCCCAGGGCTGGGTTCAGGGCTCTTACTGTTCCACTTGTGTCCACAACTGTCTGATTAAGCCCCTGTGGGAAGTGTTGCTTGGACAGCCGTGGCTGCCCAGACTGCATCGCGTACGTGGTGCCATTATTGAAGGGCCCCATTTCACTGCTAGTCCTTCCAGGTATGCCTTGTAAGCCTCGTTGTTGCCAGTTTTGTGTTCCTTGAGGGACAGTCCCCATCAAGTTTTGAAGTCGTGGTGCTTGTGGCCTCGGTAAGACCTGGCCCACAGGTCCTTTAATCTGCTGCTGATGCTGGGAAAGAGCAGAGTTTACCAGCATGTTCTGACCAAAATTGCCAACCATTCCCACTGCTTGTCCAGAGGCAGGCTGTCTTGTTCCCTGGCCTGCGTTATGCGCCATGTTTATGCCACTTTGGTTTGGATGCTGCAACATTTGGCTCATCCCTGTGCTCATACTGTACATTCCCGGCTGGCTGGGAGAGGTGTTGGTGTAAGGAGCCATGCCCATATCTGACTGGCCTGCAGTCGTGGGCAGCGTGCCTGGGTTCTGGGAGGGACCCATTGCCATCATGCTCGTGTTCTGGGCCATCATTCGGGATGTCCTCATGTTCTGGAGTGCTGCTTGGTTTCTCACAGCTGCTATATCCTGGGGTGAACCTATACCAAAAAAGGGAGGAAGGTAAGAAAAAAAACCACAACCCTGTAAATCTTAATTAACATGTCTTTGCTTAAGAGAGAACCTGTAGGAGCCTTTCACATCACAGTAAGATTTCAGACTGCTGTGCTTTCTGAGTGAATAAAACAATCCCTCATGTGAAGGTTAGCAGAGAGCCAGAAGGTTATTCATCTTTGGGAGATGTGCTTTCTGGCTAACATTCACTGCCTGTCAGATAATATGTGTTCCCTACCTCACCTTGGCTGCAGTCTCTGTCCTGACCTGCAAAATTCCCTCTGCTGGAAGGTAACAGTCAACACAGCTCCAGTGTTGTTCGTAAACAGGAATCCCTGACGTGTTGTGCATTCAATTGTTTAAGTGGGACAGTGCTCAGCAGAGAATTCCATTGATGCAGATGAGAAATCTGATTTCCCTTACAGCCTAAAATAAGTCTGGCAAGGTTGAAAGGTCAATGATTTACTCACTAAGTAATTCTCAATTAGGACAATTTTGGATGTGTACCCAAAGAGATTCATGACTTCAGATTCTTGAAGAATCAAGGCAACACAATTGTATGTGTAATGCATGATTACAGCCAGGGTTGCCTCCCTGGTAATAACCTAATCAAGTACCTAAGCTTGATGGCCACAGGAGCTGCAGGGCTAAAACTGGCTTTTCTCTTACTCTGTTAGGACCAGAGATTAAATTTTTTAAAAGTGACTTGAGAATCAAAGTCCCCTGACAAGAGTAAATACGGAGCCTTTCTCTTTTTTTGTGCATTTTTTCTCCCTGGGATCAGCTACAATATGCACCCTCCTCCATGGAAAAAAAGTCCCAAAACTTCAAAGATGCATATGCCCTGTGATTCAGTAGCACTTATCTTCTTCAGCTACACGTAATTCAGCTTCTAGCAAACAAACAGGAAAGCTTCCACCAGTCTTCTTCAATGGCAGCAAAGCAGCTGAACTTCAGTTTACTATTTAAAGCTCTCTTTTAAATATCTCCATTGTCTTTCAAAAGTAAGCCTTGAAAATGGAAATGTCAGGCTCAGAAGGCCAATCAATTTTTTAATAGCTCAGGAGGCATAAATGAATGGATTTTCTATAGCATGGCTACTGATTAAGTCTATGGAAAGAAGAAAAATTGGAGTTTTGTGGACATTTAAAGCAGGGAGAGTGTATTAGTGAATCAATACTATAAGCACATTTTACTTCACCTTAGGCCAGTGATGGGAAACCAGAAAATCCTAACCTTGTTAAATTCCACACTGTGGCAGATAACTGAACCGTGCTTGCATCTTCCTTTCAGGGGTAGGGGGGAGCTATCGATTTCTGGGAAGCCAATATGCTTCTGTATTTACTATCTTTATTTAAAAAATATTACCTGGAGCTCGGATTATGCCGTGGGCTCATTGTGGGTTTGAGTCACTACCCCACTAAACTACTGTGCAGGTGAAGCCCAGAGTATACAAGGCACGCAGTTGCTCCTGGCTCAAATGTTATGAAATGCAAGGTGTAAATATAAAATGGTGGCTTTAAGAGTTCAGGATTGTGCAAGAGAATGTGGCTGTTCTTAAATCAGCCCCTATTTGTTTTCCTTCAGGGACACACAACATACCTGAACATCCGTGGAGAGTGGAGAACACTGGTCCCTGTTATTTTTGTTGGCTTGGTTTCCATGAGAAACGGGTCTGGATAAAGGAAGTGTCATTTCTACAGTTCTGCACATAATGCAGAGGATGGCTATATTGTGCTGCAGCACACTATGCTTCTGCAGGATGCTTTTAGCTCCAGCATATAGATAAATGAAACATTTTGTAGCATGAAGAGAGACCATCTGGATCACACTTGAACGGGGCACATGTAGTGGCTGCTTTGACTTTATCCATGCCATCAAACCACTTGCTTAGTGATTTCTGGTGTCCCCTTGAGTTTTCTTAATTTAGATCATCTCCTTCCATGATTAGAAACATCTTCTTTTTATGACAACTCCAGCAAGTGCTTAAGATACAGATCATGTTAAAATCTTAATGCATCTTTAGCTAGTTTTTAATTGAAAATGGCAGTTGAAAAGCTCCAAAGGAGTCACTAACAGCAAGTGGTTCACATTCTACTTTTGTTAACTACTGTGCTTGGTATAAGAGACAGGAGATCAGACAAGGAGTAGTTAAAAGAGAGATGTAACAGATTTTAAGATTTTGGGCCACTTTCTGGCCTCATTTACACATAACCTACTGCACTGGATTGCATTCACGTGACTAAATAGGAAAAAATGGTGAACTATTTAAATTAGCTCATTTATGAAAATTAATTCCGTGCTCTGTCAGATTAGCCTAAACTCCCTTCTCTGTTTCTTTTAAATAATACACGTGGAGGAAAGGTTTCAAAGAAGCCTTAATGCAGGAAGATTGTGCATGTGCATCTCAGTGTATGTCAGTGCACACACACTTCCTCATTTTCTAAATGAATTATTGGGGGGAAAAATCATTTCATACAGAACTTATGCTGGCAGAGATAAAAATGAGAAGAATGATTAGAAGTTACCCTGATATACACCAGCACAAGATGAGGCTGCCTGTTCATGTCCTGGGAACCAGAACTCTTGCAGTTACATGACACTATCATGAATATACAGCGCAAGTGTGTGTTCATTTTACGTCTATTTATAAACCATGGTTAGTGAAGACATTCAGCTGATGCTTTGCACCTGAAAAGCTCAGAATTGGCTTTTTTTCCTAAGCAAAATTATTGTATTTACATTCTTTAGCTACCTAAAAAACTCTGAATTAACTTCTTCTCCAGAGACAAAATTATTGTCCTTACATTCTTCAGATACCTGGGAGTATATAAAAACAATGGTTGCTTCTTTTGAGATAATCAGAGACCTCTATTTACATCTCAGATATTTCACTGTGTTTCCCACACCTGACGTTTATCAGTCACTTCTCCAGGTAAGAATGGCCTCTCTGAAATTCTTTGCTCAACAAATTAGATGAAGTGGGGAATAAAGAGGGGTAAAGCCAAGAAACAGAGGGAAAGGCTAGCTGAGAAAAGAAAGCATTGTAAGACTGGAGGCAAACAAGATAAATCCATGAATGAATCCTTGATGTCCAGATGTCAAAGAAGCAAAACAAATGTCAAATACAAAAATGCAGCTTTCACTGAAGGGAGCAGAAAGGAAATTATAAACTTAACCGAATACACAAACCTGGGCATTCCCCTTTGGTGAAATATGTGGTATGTGCAACAGCCTGTCTTTCTCTTCTGGCACACTGCTTAAACTCTTGTCTTCACAAAATGCATGAGCTTTTACAGTCCTGCTACAGGAGCATATATTGTCTCCATAATAGGAAAAATAATTTGACTTTTACCTTGGAACTGATTGACCTGTTGCACTGGATACGGGCTTCGCTGTTGCTGCAGATGCTGCCGAGGCAAATGTGACTGCTGCTGCAACTGCTGAATATGAAGGAGGGAAAGAAAGCAGAAGAGAAAGAGATGATTAATTAATTACTGAGCTGAGAACGGGGCTGGTGGCAAAAGTACTGCAGCAAAACTGCAGCGGCTCTTATCTGGCGAGCTGCTCTAGAGAGACAAGCAGAGTCATCTGAAGAGTCCTCCTGAGAGCACTTGGGCTACTTGGCACGTGGACGCTTTTTGGTTCAAAGAGAAACAAGCACTGAGGCTAACATCATCTCTCCCTACTTACAGCCACTTCATCCTGACCTCCACAGCATGAACTTATCTGTGGTAAGGCAGAAAGGAGGGGCAGCTGTGTGAACTAACCTTGCTCACCTAGGTCTAAGGGCAGCTGTAGCCACACACACTTTGCTTCCCTCAGTCCCGCCAAGGTCTAGAGGTTTTTGTTTCTGGTACAAGACTTTCCTCCACCTCTGCCCTCAAAACAGTTAGCTGCAAAGAGTACTGCATCCTTACCCAAGCACTGCAGCTTAGGACCATTCCTGAGCCAAAACAGAAACAGCCACTAAAGCTGATTTCCTCTTGTGCTTCAGTGAATGATATCTGGGGAGGGGGTGACTGCCAAATGCATCCCTCTCTTAAGCCACATTGCTCCTCAGTAGTTGTTTTCTATGAATGTTCATGAATACCGTAAAACAGAGTCAAGGGCTGATTATTAAAGCAGAGAATGTTTGCCAGTGCTTTCATATGCTAGGGTATGCTCAACTAAGCACTTAGTAAAAGGACATGTCTTGGAGCATCATCTGCAGCTGTACAAATACTGTGCCCAGAACTAAGGATGTGTAACAAAGGTAAGAGAAGGGCAAAGATGGGAAATAAGGAAATACTAATCCTTATGTTCATAAGTATGTGTTACAAACCATCAAAAAGGGAATCTTGTTAGGCATGCACCACATAAAAGCCAGGCGCCTGAGGACTGTGACTTCACCACTTTTCATCTCTGCCGGCACACTTGACAGCATCAGCCTTGTGACTTTTTCACTTTTAGGTTTGCGTTCAGCAGCCAAGTGACTGGCTCTCAGCTTTATGCACGTGAATTGGCCCAACCCATGGTGCAGTACTGTATTCTCACTTTTGTGTACTTGTTCACCCTTGAATCAATTCATGCATCTTTATCCTAAATATTTCTAGGAGCATCCTTCCTGTTCACTGAGAGTAATTTTTTCTGTTTCTCAAGAGCAACAAGAGAAGAGGGAAAGGTGATCAGTGTTTCTGTGGTTACACAGCATGTACCAGTTCTAACGTAAATGAAAACAGAACCCAGCTCTTAAGCCATGTTTCCCCAGCAAGAGAGGAGAAGAGGGGAGAAGCTTGAAGCAACTGTTGACCTAACTGTTGACAGAATCTAGGTGATATTAGGGATCTGCAACTTTAAATTTGGGTACGATCTTATAGGAACTCAGTTGTGTGACTTCCCACTTACTTTCTCCTGGGCTGTTTTAACACTACAGCTGAATTAAGCATGCATCACAATTCAGACAGGATAATTTAACATCCATATTGCAAAGCTCAAGAGCTCAGAAAGCCAGGTGATAGACTCCAGTGCAAGTCTTCCACACTGCCACTGTGAGAGGTGGTTTCAATGTTCTCCCACTTCAGCCTCTGACTCCCCCCTTGCTGCTAACCTAATTGCTCATATTGGCATGCAATAAACCAAATTAAGGAATTGATCTGGGTAAATACTTTTTCTTTGCTAAGGTTACCTTTAACCTGCATCCATTCTTTGTCCCAGGTCACTGTGTGGCTGTACATAGATTTTGCCAGTGCAAGACCATACTCAGAGAGAGAGGAGAGAACCTGAGACTGTAACTGCAGCTGAGACTACCTCCGCTGGAGTAAACTCCCCATGAAATGCCAGGTGAA
>VYZS01004526.1:7460-17889 GCA_013400695.1 Neodrepanis coruscans | reverse complement strand
GCACGCCTCGGTTGTGGGCACAGCCCGACCAGCCCTGCGCCCCAGCCCCGCCCCGGCTCGGAGCAGAGCCATGGCCGACCCCAGCCCGGGACCGGAATCGCGTCTCCTGCAGTCATTCTGGACGGCATGATCGCCTGTGCTGGCCAGCAAAGCCGGGGCCGCACAGCGCCGAAACTCTGCACCGAACCGAAGCCGCACCCCCAGCAGCAGCGCCCGCTGTCCACGCCGCCGGAGGTGGTGGTGGTGGGGGAAGGGGCGACCGAAAAACAAACCATGCGGGCATGGGGGCGGGCGGCCCCGGAGCAGAAAGCAGTCGCCAGGGCCGCCAGCGCAAGGCAGTCGCCGTACCGCAGCCCGATCGTTTTTAACTTTCATTTTTTACACCCACGACACAGAGGAACAACATGGCCTCCACAGGTAATCGAGCAACTGTACCTGTCCGTGTCACAGTTACAGCTATGCCATTTTGCCAGCTGCTCCACCTCTGTCTCTGCAGCAGTTCTGGCTGATTCAAACCGTATTTGCTGTACAGAAGGCAAATAGTAAATAACTGAACTGATGGTTGGCAACTCCTGCCTCCTAGGTGCAGAAATGATTCCAAACACCTTTCTTCTCAAGCTGCTAGAAAAGGAGAGATGCATCTGCTACTCATCAAGCTGTTTGAAAACAGGTGTCTGCAAAGGCCAGGTTCTTTTGGAGACTTCTAGGCTTTTATTTTTAACCCATAGGAAGTAATTTGACAACTGTGCAAAGTAAGGGAAAAACGATAAAGGGCACAACTTCTCTGGGCTTTTTAGTGATAAAGCCCATTTTTGGATATGTGTGAATATTTAATCCCTTACTATAGACAACTCAAAATCATGCAATGCATGCAAATCAAAAACCAAATCTTCTGTGAATTTGAATATGGGAATTCAGCTGTAATGAATCTGATATTAATTATGTTAATAAAAAATCCATATTAAAATATTTTAATAGTGACTTTATTTTTACATGAATCATACCCTTCTTTTTGGTCTTTTTGTATACTGTGAGCAATCTACTACTTTCTTCCCCTACTGCTAGTATTTGCATACTGTATTTTCTTGCTGAAACGATCTTTTTTTTTTCTTTAACAGAAATATGAATCATTTAATTTTTTGTTATTACAGAGGTGATGAAGCCATTATGCTTGTGTGGCTGTTGCTTAACACCCCTTCAGTAACTAATGTCAAAAAAGAAATATTTACTCTATTCGTGCAACCTTGGCTCAAAGAAGTTAGTTGCTACACTAAGTCATTTGACAATGTACAAAATCTTAATGCTGTGTAGTCTTTGTGCAGATATGAATGGCACATCTAGAGACAAGACTTTGAAATGTTGAGTATAATTACAAGGAAAAATATCAAAAGAAATCTTTCTATAAGTAATGCAAAATTATTCAAATGTACTTTAAATCAAATGTAGTTCTGACTGGGCTGCAGGAAGGAATGGGTTCAGGCCTTGTATTTTTTTTTTTCATTTTTTTAATTCCTGTCCAGGTCAACAGTTGACATTCCTTCCAGATCAGTAGTCATCAAAAATAATTTACCTATCAGAAGACTGACAAACAGACTCTGTAAAACTGAGACCTTAAAATCTTAATTGTACATTATGAAAGGGCTCAGCCACAGTGGAAAACTTGCAATGTTTAAAGAACTTAAACCTGAAAGCAGTTTAGTGTGTGTTACTAGAATAAATGCTCAGCTTCAGAAATAGAAACGAGGTTTGAAGTGAAAGTTTGCAGAAGATGATGCCCAGAAATGCGTTTATGTACAATGTGCAACTTTTCCCTTTTAAAAATGAGCAAATTCATCAGAATGGAGGCTTTTCAGCACAGCATCTCTGCCCAGTCTTGGTGTGCATGTGTGCACACAGGTATCACGTGTGGCTGCTCAGTTTGTAACACCCCCATCCCCACCTTGGCTGCACCAGTTGTGAATGTAGGAGTGCCCTGAGGACCCTGCCCTGGGTCCAGCAGTGGCAGCTGTGAAGAGCTGGGACACAGGAACACAGGGACAGAATGGTGCAGTGTCTCCATCTGTTTTTCTGTTAAAGACTGCTTTAATGCTGAATGCTGATTTTTTGAATTAAGCTCTTAAATTTGAGACTTACTGGGAGAATTATTAAAGATTCGTGCCATTTCCAGCAAACTGCCTGTACTGCAGTGCTTGCTGGAGGAGAGATTGGAGGTAAAGTATCCTTTTGCTAAGTAGATTCAAGCTCACATCTTCTATCTCTGAGTAAAATCCCTGTTTAATGTTTTAGGATCTTTGGACAGCAAGGAAAAAGGCAGAAAAGAGAGCCTTTTTTGCTTGAAAATGTTCCTCAGATGTGATCTGCAAGGGGAAGAGATTATCTTCTCTGTCTCTCTACAAAACTTGTATCACTGAGGGGCAGAGTGGTGAAGACTGGGTGAGCCACAGGCAGTTCTGCTCTGTGTAAAGCAGAAAGCTCTGCCATATACCACATTTCTCTGGCTGTTGTTTTAAAGAAAATTACAGCTATGCCAGTGGTTTGGGGAGCCCAGTCCTTTTATGTGCTTGGCATATCTGTGTATACCTGTGTATACTAAAAACAGCCCTTTAGGAGTTAGATGACTAAGCTTAGTTTCAAGTTGTCAGTCACATTATTGGCACAATTGAAGCAGACAGCTTCTAAATTCTTTCAAAATGATACAGAGAAATAATGGTAGATGGAAAGAGAGCATTGAAGTTTTTCATTGATGGACTTGGGCATTTCAATGTGTGATGGCCAAGGAGGGTGGACAGAAGAACATCAACAGCTGAACGAGGCCTTGTTCCATTCCAGGCAGATTCTCTTTGTGTAGTGCAGCTTCAGATATAGCACATCTATCATATGCAGAAGTTCAAACACATGCCTTACCAAGCCAAAGCATCCCCAAAAGATTTCTACATCCAAAAAAGACTCAATTTTTAAAATTTTTTTACTTTTCCTTGAGTATGGATTGAAAACTGCATATGGCTGCATCTTCATTCTGTCTTTCTGGGGGGGGGTTTGTTTCCTTATTTGGATGGTTGAGTTTTTTTGGTTTTGTGTGGTTTTGTGTTCCTGTTTGGTTGGTTTGGGTTTTTTACAGAATCAAGATTCTAACCTCTCTTTGTAGCTGTTGTCTTCTTCTTTTTATCCTTACCTCATTCTCCCTCAGGCTTAATTCTGTTCCATCTTTTTTTTTTGTGTAGTTGATGTAAATTCATTTAGGCTATGCACTAGATGTGTTTAGTTTCAATAACTGCTTCCCTTGTTACCTATAGGGACTACAGCATCAGCAGATCTGTTTTGTTCCTGAAGGTGCAATTGGTTTTCTAGCTGCTGATAAATCTCCTCGTCCTGAGGTTGGGAAGTGTACATTTGTCTACACTTACACTGCGTCTCTGTGACTGATGCATTTAAACTGCTTTAGGCATCCAGCAGTCAAGGACACTCATTGTGCACAAAGAGGAAGGGCAAAGCATTTGTTCCTCTGTGAAAGGGGACGGAGAACAGTAGTACAGAAAATCTTAGTATAATTAAAGTTAATGCTGTGAATCTTATTATGGAACATCTTCATCAAAAAGTAAGATGAAAAGAGAAAGAAAGCCCATGTACAATACTAATCTGTATGTGCTGGTGAAATAATAAAGTGAATGAACCTTGAGTTATTGAAGAGGACTCTTTCAGTCAGCTGTGCTGGAGTCACTTCTGGGAAACCTCATTCTCCTTGGCAACTTCTCTGTGTGATGAACAGCTTATGTGTCTTATGTGTGTGAATAAAGTCTGTCCCTATAAAAGATTCAGAGAAATGGAACCTGTATGAGTCTGCATCCCCAAAGTGTTTGAGAAGTGATTTTCTGTAGCTGGCAGATAGCCAGCTTTGGCTGTTACAGTGAAAATCAAGAAAATGTAGAAAGGACACAGACAAGTCTAAGCATGATAATCAAGACTTATATGCTACAATCATTTTGGAACAAAACATAGTTATTCAGGTCTAGTTAAAAATTACTTAAACTCTTCTCCCTACCATAATCTGCTGGTGACTAATAAGGAATAACTGGCTATGTTCTGGTAGAGAGCATCTGTGTGTATGTAGGAAGAAAACCCAAAAAAGGAAAAAATTATTACTGAGAATGCAACAGCAGTGGGTTTAATTTAAAGTCCATGAAATTTCAGTGGTAACAGCTCAAACAAGTAGAAGTGGTTATGATGAAGTTTTAAAGTAAATAAACAAATTCTATAGTCCTTAGAGGATCCTGCTCTTCACAATTTTTGCTTTATAATATCACTTAACTTTACTAGATACTCTTTAAAATTCATCTCCTAACACAAATACTTGTGGTGACTTTTTGGGATTAGGATACACGGTTGACAGTGAATGGTCATCTTGCTTATCTTGCTATGCCTGTGAAATTATTTTTTTTAAAGTCATCTGCATGTTGAAGTGTTTTTCAGACTCGGTAGTCGTAAAGGTATTTTTCATAAAGAAACTTTCGTAAGGAAGCTTTTGCAAACAAAATTATGATCACTGGAAACTTTANAAGAATGAAAATGAAAAAGAAAAATAATCAGTTATATATGCAAAAACATGACAAAGAGAAGATGAATCTATCAAAACATGTCCAAGGAACAAACCTAAATCAAGGCTCTTCATTCCTTAAATTCCCATAGAAATATTTTCCCTCACTTTTCAAAGAAAGAAACACTAGCAGTAGTAGTAGTAATAAAAAACCATCCAGCTTGCCTAATCTCGGTTTTGGTGTAATCGTCAGATTGAAATACTGCCCTAGTCAGGTGGATATGCCAGGATACCTAATAGTATACCTTTCAATACTTTAGGCCTCTACTCTAAAAATAATATTTACATTACTTTAGTTATTATTCTTAGGCTTACAGAAGATTTTAAAACATTTAGTGTCCAAAATAACAGGTGAAACAACCAGCGCATTTTATTATAGTACAATGATTGTGAGCTTTGTGTCTTTTTCACTACCCTACCGTAACTGCACAAGCATCTTTTGTCTTGGGTATTCCTATGCCCCTTTCCTGGGTAATTTTGAGTCATGCTGCCTTTCCAGAGTTACAGGTCTTGTATGTGTTTGCCATTTATCCAACCCACCATAGTCTGAGGCCAGTGTCTGAGGTTAAACTCCATAGTGAAGTTAGCTCTTGAGCTGCTTGAAGATGTCATCTGAGTATTGCAGTAGCTAAATTTTGATGGGGACGTGACTTTGACCTCAGAAAAGATAAATGATTTGTTACTTTTCCTGATCATTATCATATCTCTAGAAAGAGTTGAGCATGTTTGAAAAGTAAAGTCAAAAATGTATGAAAAAAGAGATGGGTGAATAATTAGTGTCATCAGACAATTACTAGATATTTCTCAGAATCTGTTTTTTATGTTTTTTAATAAGCAGATTTCGATTATTTTCAGCTTAAACAGTTCAACAGATTAAAAAGGATTCTGGTTAATATGTAAATTATGTACTAAGGCGTTCTTAATGGTTATATTAGTTTAAGGTTTCCTGAGGCTAAAATGCTACTAAGATATGAAAAAAAGATGCCACAAATACTATGATTACAAAAAGTAACCTCTGAACATTTTCAGAGACAGACATGATTATTTCTGTTGAAGAAAAAAATAGCTGCTGTGACTGAAAACCTTCTCCTAATAAAAATGTATTGGGAAGTAAGAGAACCAGTTCAAAGGCCTCTTTCTAAATCTCTACCACAATGAGTCTGTTTTATTATGATAACTGCTGTCCTGACAGTCAAGTGACAGATTTTGCTATGGGTTTTGAATTGTCCATTAAATATAGCATCTCCATTTTCTGAATGTTTTCAGTAGCCCACTGAGTAGCTACTGGTTGAAAAGTGGGAGTCTCAGTGGGATGCTGAAGGGGAATGGGCCTCTGGAGGATTTAGTGTTTAATGGATCTACAGCTGTAGTGAAGCAGTGTGCAGAAATAATTCTGATTAGGCTTGGTCAATCGAATAAGAAAATGAGCCCTGCCCCTACATCATTCAGCTCTAAAATTCAGAGAACAATTTCTGCTTAAAACCAGCTAAACATAAAAACTCTGGCCAATCAGTTATATTTTAGCTGATTTCTTGATATAATATGTTGTCAAAGGGAAAGGGGAACAAGTAGTTAAGCTACTGCTTTTGTGAAATTCTGTTTTCTTCTGGACTTCATTTTGGAAGGAATGATTAAAACCATGAAAATAGCAATTTTGAGAATTGCGCTTTTAAAAGAATTAAATGTTATTAAATACAAATAATTGATTACTATTGTGCCACATTTGTGGCATGGAAAGTAGCTTCTTATTTACAGTTTCACATCAGCTGTCATCGTTTGAATTTGCAGCTGTAATTGTGCGATTAAAGATCAATAACTTCAAATGACAGAGGTTTACCTAATCAACACTATATCATTTGGTGCTAAAATTTCACATCAAAAAATTAATAGCCTGTAACTTCTATTTTTCTAAGTTTCTTTATACTTCTCAGCTAAGTGTTTGCAGCTCTAGAATCACGGCTCATAGGTGACTTGGGAGCTCAGTTAGTATGCAGTGGTTCTATTTTGGCAGGTTTAAGAGTTCAGGTGGATGCAGTCATTACTGAGCCTCACTAGGAATCTGCATTAAAGTAGATTCTTAAGTACAGCTAATGCTTTTGTGAGGAAAAGCATTGTTCTAATACGCCTTGAAAACAGAATAAGTTTCAAACGACCAGATGAGGTTATTGTTCTGAACTAAAGCTGATGCTAATAAAGTCTGACAGAATTCTTACCACTACCTATAAAAAGTTGCAAAACCCTTAAGTAAGAAAAGTTTTAACTGGATTTAATAATAAGTAAAAATTTTAAATAGAGTTTCTTTCTTTAGGAGTTGAAAAAAGTCCAGTGTTCTGTACCAGTGGTGTTTTAAGGTAGTTCCTTGGAAAGCAAAGGTGGTCCAGAGGTTAACATAGCATGTGAAATTAGTGCCTTTAGGCAAAAACATTCGACTCTTTAAAATGTTTTCATTTATTTCTCAGTACATTTGAATTTTCTTCCTTATGCTAGAATTTCACCACTGAGTAAAAATTGTAGTTTTTGCAAGGACCTGCCTCTCAGACACTGTCGATGGGAACCAGAGGACTGCCCCGCTGGCAAGTCATGTTTTTAAATATGCCCCACTGACAAGTCATCAAGTAGAACGAATATAAATTAAAAATGAAACTATAGATCTAAGTTGAGACAAGTCACTGGTAGTTGCTTAAGGGGAAATTGTGAATAAGGTAAGGTCTGCATACAAATCTTATTGTTGACTTTTACCAGCTTCATTGTTTACAATGCTGCATATAATGAAAAGGAACCATATATATTTTTTGCTTTTGTTAATAGAATCCAATTACTCTTAAACAAAGAAATAAATGGCAAAATGCCCTCATAGCGTGAGTGTCATTTTATTAAAAGGTTCATGCAGCTAAGCAGATTTAGCTCTGCTTTTATATAGATACAGGGAAATGTTTAACCCCTATTGTATGGCCACAAAGCCTGTGCTGATCACACAGAAGCTTGGGAAGGCCGAGGACAAAGCGTCGGGCTGCTGGAAACAGCTCATCTTGTATGTGACTCTGCACACAGGCCAGCAACACCAGAGCTTAACAGCCGGGTTTTGTCAAATTTGCAATATGAAGGGGAGCATGGTACAAATTCTTACCTCTCATTAACAGAAAGAAAGGAAAAAGTAACCCACCAAAAAAGGAAGACATCTGTTTGGCTACATGCACAAGGTAATGGCTGAGTTCCCTTTTCTATTCTGTTTCTGTTTCCTACTTCTGAATCACTCCCATAGTTGAGGTTTATGTACCATAGTATTTGGTAATTTGATTTATTCGGGTGAAGTACCTTGCAGAAGTGCAGGTTCTAACTCTGAACTGACTAAACCTACTCCATGTAACGTACTGAAACATTTGATTTTAGTTAACAGTCTAAGAATTGAAATCAATGCAGTTATAATTTATATACGTGAAGAAAGAGCATGACTTCACAACACGCTAAAGACCAGATGAAGTCTGTATTCTGTTCTGATTAGTATAGTATGTGTAAATTTGGTCATTGTTCTTACGGGTATTAGTATAAGCTAGGCTGGAGTACTTGCCCTAGGAAATGTCTTCATGAGGATATGTGTATCAGAAATGAAAAACCAATAAGTTGCTTTTTTTTGTGTTTCAAGAATATTTTTTTCTGTTACTACTTTGTCAGAATCATCTGGGGTTGAAAACACCCAGAAATAGATATGACAGCAGGATGGATCACTGCCCTCATCAAGCAGGGTAGTTTCTCCTTTTCTGAGAGCTCCTCATTACTCCTTAGTTCTGAAAGAAGAAGTGACATGAGGGTGAACAATGGAGCTCTCCAATACTGGATTGCATAAAACTGTGCTTAAATGCACTAAGTGAATTTTATACGTCATGAAGCAAATATTTGGTGGTAAAGAATTTTCTACATTATTGTAAAGTAAACGGAAGCTGAGTTGTATTTACATGCATATAGGTATATTACTCATTTTAGGAGAAGGCTACATATTATCTCACTATTGCTTTTAAAGGTTACAATAAAAATAACAAAATGTCTTGATGCTTTAAAGAATATTTTTGAATACATTTTATATAAAACAATTTAGCCACTCAGATTCTAAAACAAATTTTTTTTTGTATTTTTTACATTTGAACTTTTGCTTAGTTATGTATTACAATCTATATATTTCATCAAGCAGATTTCATGAACATATTTCACTTAATCTGTAGACTTTTTAAAAAATTATCTTTTATTACTCTCCTCCATGATTCTTTTTCGTACTAGATTTTTTTCCCCTTGTTTTGGTGAGTCTTAGAATTTTAGATAAGATTACCTGTACTGTCAACAGAGCTTTGGTTTTCTGCTGTATATGTGATCTTACAGAAGTCATCCCTAGATTTCAGATCATGCCTAACTTGCAAACAACACCCTTGAGGCTACAGACGTTCTTTACTGGTAATAACAAGAAGATAGGGACAAATTCTTGTCTTCAAGGTAGGCTGGTTAGCAAGGGCTGGTCTGCATCTGCATTTTAATGGTTCAGAAAATAAATCTTTTAAAAATTGTACTGGCTGTGATCTGAGTGTTGTCTGGCTGCTGTAGTGTTCTTGCAGCCCTAATACGTAGCTGGTTCCTTTAGTTCAGAATACCTGAAATAGTAAAAGCTGTATTTCAGCCCATCAAAGTTATGATGAGATAGCCTAGTACTGTAAATCCGTGAGGTGGTCCAGAGTGTCCTGTGGAGGCAGATGGAGGCTGCAACTGAGGATGCAGTGCCTGGCGCAGGAGAAATTGCAGGGCTGTCTAAAGTGGGGAATCAAAACTTAAGGCAGTCTTACCCATGCTGTTCTTTGGAAGGGTTCTTTGGGATGGAATGTTCTCTAAAGCATGCTCTGGTTTTGTCTTGCAGACAGTGAGTTGCTGGACCCAACTAGCCAGGAAGCAGCGTGAATGACAGGGTGGATGTAGCTGTTACCTTGATATAATAGGATCTGTGTGGTCATTGTCAGACTGCTGTGGAGTTGCATGCGTGTAGCACTGCTAAATGCAAGTTCTGTGTTGGCTTTGGCTCATCAAGGTCTTGCTGGTTAGCAAGGCAGCTGTTCCAACAGGGGGATGAAAGCAATTTGATTTTAGTACCTGTATAAAGTTGAGGGCAACTGTAGTGGTTTGACCGTGGCTGGATGCCAGGTACTCACTAAAGCCATTTTATCACTTCCATCTGCAAATGGGCAAAGGAGAGAAAACATACCGAAGGGTTTTATGAGTTAAGGACCATAAGAGATCCTTTATTGATCATTGTTAAGGGCAAAACAGACTCCAAGTGGAGATATTAATTGAATTTATTATCCAATCAGAGCTTAAGAATGAGAAGTAAAATAAATCTTAAGGGCACCTTCCCCCACTTTCTCCTTCCTCCTTCCCCCACACTTTCTCCTTCCAAGTTCTGCCTCCTACCCCCCAGCAGTGCAGGGAAATGGGGAGTGTGGATTATGGTCAGTTGTTTTTTCTGCTGCTGCTCAGAGAGAGGAGTCCTTCCCCTGCATCCTCTCGGGTCCGTCTCACAGGAGAGAGTCCTTCACAAATTGCTCCAGTGTGAGCCCATCTCATAGGCAACAGTTCTTCAGACACTTCTGCCACGTGGGTCACTTTTCCTCAGGGTGCAGTCTTTCAGACACAGGTTGCTCCAGAGTGGGAGAACACAGGCCACAAGTCCTACCAGGAAATTCTGCTCTGGTGTGGGCTCCTCTCCCCATGGGTTGCAGGTCCCTGCCAGGACTCTGCTCCAACATGAGCCTCCCACGGGGTCATGGCCTCCTTCTGGCATCCACCTGCTCCTGTGTGGGCTCC
>VYZS01004524.1:5019-18307 GCA_013400695.1 Neodrepanis coruscans | reverse complement strand
TTTTAACCCAAACCATTACATGCTGCTCAGAAGATTCTTCCTGCCTAAGAATGTAAACATGTTTATGTTCAAAGTAAAAGTATTGGGGCAGAGGAGGGGAAGAGAACATAAACGTGAATCTGGGTGAAATCCTGTAATTCAGTGCCAAAACAGATAAGCAACTTCATAGGTTGTTCCCAGTTTCAGACTTTCTAATTTTATCCTAGGCAACAACCAGCATGACAAGGTGAAGAAGCTCTGACTTCCCACTGTATTGTAAATAAAAAAAAAAAAATAGCTGTTTGAGCAATATACAACATTTCCTTACTTTTGTCAAAGTCTTGATTTGAATAAAGTTCAAATATATGAAAATTTATTAATAATTAGTCTGCCCTCAGTACCCATCTATTGTAGTTTTTATTTGTTACCAGAATATCCACGGAAATTCCACTGTTAAGAAAATTGCTCAGTGAAGAATTATTTATGGGTTGAGTTTCCTTGGCCTCTATGTCTTAGCAAATACTGACTTATTGTTTTTATTTTTTATTCTTCAATACACCATTCAATAACTAGTTTTGTATTCAAAAGCTCTTTTTTATTGCATAAGAATAGAAGAACTAGATACCTCTGAATGTAGCAAACAATTGGTAACTAAGGGATCAAATTATATGTATTTTCATTTCATAATTTTGTTCTTATTTCATAAAAATGTATTTTTTTGCCTTAATCCATACACGACTCACAACAACTGCAGCATGAAAAGTCAATGTAAATTTACAGAGGTCTGAATGTAAAAATCTGTTTTTCTTCACTTGTATGTCTTATTTCTTTATTTCTCTCTAGGACTATTCAATTTTTTATACTTTGATGTCAGACACATATAGTACAGGATTCAGACTGTTTAGATTGGATGTAGTATCCTTTACTAAGAAGAATGGCAACTATCACAGATTTGATCTAAATTTTTTTAATAACTGTTCAACTTTCCACGTGCAATAGAACTAACCTTTTACAGTCTGACTCATTTGCAGTGAAATCTCTTATGTTGGGCACAAAAGGTCTTTTTCCCAGACCACTGCTTTCAGTAGTGCTCCAAGGAACCAGCTGCAATTAAGCAGCATGGCCGAGGGAAGATTTGTTAAGCTATTTTTCTCTTTTAGGGGAGACAGTTTAAATAATAGATCTAAGAAACACATATTTCTATTACATGATGCACACACATTTTCTGTAGTGATTCTTGTCATGTTATATAGTATTTCCCCTGTGGACCTCTTAGGTGATTGGTACATTACACATGCTAGACAGATTTTACCCTGAGTATTTCACTTAAGCCTGGGATTGCAAGTAGGCTGCTGTATTAAATCAATTTTTTGGTTCTCACACAGTAAAGCCGTGTTACATTTTCCAGTATTGGCAAAGAAAGCTGAAATAAAATAATCATACTCCAAGGCAGATTTAAGACAGAATCAGTGCAAATTTACTGCTCCTATCACATAAATAAAGGATATTGGTGTTTAAGATGAACTCAGAAGACTAACTCATATATTTAATGTATTTCCCTCTCACATAAGATTATATTATTATTAAAGATTATTACATAATGCATTTGGAACAGGGCATTAAAAATGAACTTTTGTCCCAGTGAAACAGCCGTTCCTGTTGAAGCCTCTGCAAGCAGGAGCCCCTTGACCTGTGGGCCAGCACAGTAACCCACGCTGATTTGGGGGTGCACAGCTGAACTACCAGCCTTGGTGGCATCCCCTGCCCTGCCAGCTCTATATTGCAGCATCAGGGCCTGATCCTCCCACCTGTTATTCTGCAGCAACCGAAGACAAGGCGTGGTGATGGATGTGTGGGAATGGGTAACTAAACAGCACAGCCAGACTGCTCCTCCTATGCCTCACTGGTTAATCCATGGCCCCAGCAAGCCATGACCACTCTGTGCAAGTGGCAGCAGGCAAACTTGGAAAAACCCAAACCAAACCAACTCAAACCCCATGTGACCATTTCTCTTCTATGTACCTTCAGGCTGCAAAATGAGTCTTTCTCAATGCTGTCAGCCACAGAAGGTGGGTCCAGGCGGATTTAAATCCTAGGGTGGCAGCAACACATCCCTAGGAGCACAATAGCTCTACTGGCCCAGAGTTTGCCTTTTATGTCATAAATGTTACTATTTGAACAGGACTTCCAGATAGAAAGCTGTTTGCTACGTAATATAGTCTTTTTTCTCCCATCTCTGTTGCCTGCCTATTCACTGCTGGGCCTAGACTTTATGGAAGAGGTTACTCTCTGAATTCATGCCATGAGTCAGTGAGAATACAGTTCAAAAATGCAGCATTTTCCCACTTTTTTGATGTTCACACACTGAAGATTATGTTATGCTAAGGTTCATCTGCCAGCATTTTCATTAATTCTGACTCCTGTTTCAGGGAAGTGCTGAGGTTATTTCTTAAGCAGTGAAGGCAATTTCACTGGTCTATAAAACAACTGAGGTTCTGTGGTGAACTCCTGTCCCTAGCCTATAATAAGTGAAACATAGGATAGACAGGGTAATAAGGTACAATTGAATACAGTCAGTTTACCCTGTTTTGAGAAAAGTTTTTAAAGAACTTTGCCTGTGACACTATTTCTCCTTAGGTGTCCTCTCCCTCAGGTGACTACATAGTAGATGTTCAGATGTTCTTCTTAAGTATGTTCTCTTTGATAGATCACCTTTTTGTTTGGGGTTGGCTGGTTTGATTGTTTCTGGATTACTTTTTTTAAAGAATTATTTCTCCTTTTCCTAGCCAAAATATCAATGAATGTCTTTAAAGATAACAGAACTTTTCAGCAAAAATTCGATTGCTCTTTTGAGTTAAATGATACAAAAATCTTCCTTTCACACCTCTCTGGGCAACAGGGAGGCCTAAATTGATTTCCTTACAGTGTGATGTAAAATATGAGTCTCATACCACCATAATCATGCAGTTTCACATCAATTATCTGCTCTCCTAATTGGAAGAGGTTGGTGCCTTGATGAATCATGGTGATTCTAAACCACATCATTAACAATTCATTAAAACAATACGAGAAAAGTAATACAGTAAAACCAATGTCCACATTGTAATGTAACTGTGGCAGCTGCAAAATTGAAAGTAAGTCAGCTGAAGTTGACATAGAGCAAGCCAGAAGCTCACAGGGGCTACTGCAGCAAAACACTGGAACTACCAGGGTAGGTACACCTCATCCTTCACCATAGTTAAAAAAAAAAACCCTGACAAACCTACCTAGGGAAAGATATTGAATAAACTTGCTTTGTTTACACAGCTTTAAAAAAAGCTGTTGTGCAATCTGGAGGTCAGTATCTGTTATTGTGTTTTGTCTTCAACTGCTGGTCATCTCACGGATTAGCGCTTCCATGGGTAGAGAAGCCAAGTCCACCTGTGAGGGGTTGAGGTGACCAGGACATTCTGTGGGTCTGTATCTTGTGAGGTTCTGATGTCAAAGTGTTGGAGATGGTTTCTTGGGTTCTCCTACCTTTTCCAGAAGCTGCTTTCATGAGTCATTTTGAGGCATTGTCACAAACATGCCTATGACTGAACAGGGAGTTTAGCCTTTGTTGGAAGGGACCTAAAAAAGACACCCTTAAAAAAGCAGATTGCTGGCGTGTTCCTTTGAGCCTTCCCTAACACAGAAGTCAGGTCAAAAATTACTTGTATCACAAAAAAATCTAAACCTCCCCTGGTACAACTTAAGGCCATTTCTTCTTATCCTCTCAGTTGTTACCTGGAAGAAGTGACTGATCTCCACCTTGCTACAACCTCTTTTAAAGTAGTTGTAAAGAGTGATAAGGTCACTCCTGGGCCTCCGTTTTTCCAGGCTAAACAATCCCGGCTTCCTCAGATGCTCCTCACGCTGTGCTCATTCTGTGTTCCTATGCTGTCATCAAATGCCAAACTTGGAAATGATCTTTAGATTGGAAACAATATTAGATTGAATATTAAGAAAAATTTCTCCACAGAAACGGTTGTGAAGCATTGTAACAGGCTGCCTGTGGAAGTGGCGGAGTCACCATCCCTGGAGGAATTTAAAAGATATGTAGATGTGGCACGTGGGAACATGGTTTAGTGGTAGACCTGGCGTTGCTGGGTTAACAGTTGGACTTGATGATTTTACAGGCCTTTTCCAGCCTGAAGAATTCTATGATTCTATGACAAATTCCAACACAAGAATTTGGAGAAATGTATGCCTACAAGGAAATACCTTCCCACAAAAAATGGTAAAATACATAGCTTTAGCTACTACAAAAGCAAAAAATAAAGACACTGGAACTACTAACAGCCCCTTTAATCAGTTGCAATCAGTTGCAAAATCATTTTTCAGTGTTAAACTGAGATGGATGATACCAGAAACTGATCAGGAGTGTTTTTCTTCCTGGGACAACAAGAGCTGCAACTACAATGAGAACAAGAAGTGCTGCTAAGGCAGCTTTGTTTACATGTATGGTTCAGTCAGCTGATGGCCACTGCCCCATGTGAAATGACACATGGATTTCCCTCCAGAAAAGGAATTTGTCCAGCCTTAAGCAGAGTTCCCTTGAGAGATCACTGGTAGTGGCAAGCAGCATTTACCTAAACACACCTGGTTAACAAAACAAGATTTTCTCATTTTCCTTTGCTGTCTTGGCTAAAAGCCAAGCTCATTCTTCGAATCCCCCCCACCTCTTTTTATCCACCCCTCCCTTTTTTCTTTTTTTAAGTTTCTTGTGAGCAGTGATTAACGATTCTTGTATTTGTGTTGAATCGATGGTGGTGTGATAGCAGTGTGAGTATGCCAGCTCTGTCAGTCTAGACATGCAGGTAACACATGATATGTTCACACCCTGTCATCTGACAGGCCTTCAGGTAGCAGAGATACGTATCTCCTCAAAGACATTTAATAACTGAGGCACTAAAGCTGTGAAGTATCAAGCACTTCCTGCCCACGCACTTCTTTGTCAGATGAAGCCCTAAATCTCCCTGAAAGTGTGTTTCTTTGCTAGAAGAATGTTTAGGATATATTTTGAACCTTTTCTCATTTATAGCTGCACAATTTGATTAAGTTGCTTAAATTACAAAGCTATTTCTCAGACACCAAGAGTAATATAAAAACTATAAGGTTAATTTAAGATCTGGTGATGATCCACTAGTTTCAAGTAACCCTTCAGTGTTTCAGATAAACTCATTTTCAGACACAGTCAGCTATAGCTGGGACATTTGGAGAAGTCAGCTCAGTTTTCAGACTATCTCTTCAGTCTTCACTTATCACACTTTTCCTTGGATTTTTATTCTTCTTTTCACTTCTTTTACACCTCCATTCCTTCTAGCTCTTTTTTCTGTTCTTATACAGCTTTCTCTTCTTTTCTTGCGAACATTGTAGCTACAGCCACAGCAAAAGAGGACCCAAACATTTTCTATGTCAGCCCTGCACGAATGTGTAATCTAAGGCCCAAGAGCTGAGGAGGGAGAACACGAAGGACTGGAGTGTCACAATAAAGCCACTTTTTAGTTATTATCCCAGCCCTGGTGGTTTTGGATTCCTCTAACCACAGGCCTGATCTTCAGTGCCTCTGAAGTCTATTTACAACATGTTTAATAATTTCCACCAGCTGGTCCTTATTGAGACTGTCACTCAAAATTTATGTAACAATTTCATGTATCAAATAACATGGCAAAAAAACTCCCTCCTAACCAACTTTATTGTTTTTAGGCTGATAAATTTTTGTTTTTAATTAACAGGCATTTGTTGTCAGCAGTTTTCCTCTGGAGGTTCTCAAAATCCTCTTGGGAAGGAGCACTCAAACATTCTTTCTCCCCATCAGATTTTGGATCAGACCCCCAGTGCTGAACCACACTGTTTGAAGGTCACTTTTCACTTCTAGGATGAACAACCTGGAAACAAAGGAGTGCAATTAAAGTTAATGTCCCACATGGTTTAAAAAACAATTGTGAATGGCTTCGAAACCTGACATTTTAACTGGGAATGTAGTTGACTGAATAGCAACAAAAAAAGCAACAATCACATGAGGATGCTGCAGTCATATGATTTTTTTGTATAGTCAGTCACAGCTTTTACTTTGATTTATGCTCCCTCTCCTTTCTGCTAGATAATGAGGGCTTAGTTTAAACAAACCTGGTACCCCTAAGGCTATTGCCCTCATCCTTCTCCTTGGCTGGCAGTAGGAGGGAGGATTAGCTCCAGCTAGGAAGGTGCTGAAGCATGCAGTCTACATATGCAAGAGGCACAGGACTGGACATCAGAGCCTGCACTACTGAGAAAAATGCTGACTGTGGTGCTCAGAGTAGTGACATTAAGTATCACAGCTGATAGAAAACACTAGAAAAATGGAAGAAACTAAGAACAAACCAAAAAAAAAAAAAAAAAAAAAAAAAAAAAAAGCAGTCAGAGTTCCAAAATCTCCTTCCATTGGGCAGTCTCTTCATTCTGTTGATAATGCCTTGGACTTATGGATTTCCACTTCTCGTGCCCAAAATAAAAATATTTAGTGTTTAGTGTTGCTCAGTTTGCTAGTTTCTGGCTAGCCAGTGTCTCACTTACGAATACTATACTTTAGGATCACTGAAACTACTACAGAATTCTCTCTTGAGGACTGTATTTGCTTCTATGCCATGTTGTCTCACCACAGTTTGTTCTGTGCTGCAAACAACAGCAAGAAACTTCACAAGGCTGCCAGGGCTGTAACAAATTTCAGCTGCTGCACTACTGCAGAGGAACACCTGGGCTGGTGAAGCCCATTGAATCTGAATTTGAACAACTAGGTGCAGTGTTTGCCAATCTGCTTGTATTACACTGTTCCTCTTGAGCCATTGGTTATACTCATTACTCAGCTGGGCAGCAAAGTCAATTTTTTAATCTCTATAATAATGAAGTTTATATAATCAAGTACTTTGTGTGTGGGTTATGGCAACTTGTGAGCCAGATATTGACTGGCCGTCACCACACAGGGGTTATGATAGTATCTCTAAGCGTGGCTGGATGGGACATGAATGTCCCCATGAAATGTCTAAATAATGTTTTCCTTAACAATCAATTGTGATCAGGAGCCAAGTCAAGAGATGTGTTTGAATTGGCCATTCTCCAGTTTACAGTTGTTGTCCGTCATATGGGGATAGTCATGTGGTTAAACAGCAATGGGTTCATCAAATGCAGCGTGAGCTGTTGCTGTAACACTTGCGAATCAGGCTGGGGCAAGAGTTAATTTGGATTTCTCAAAATAAGTGTTCTTAATTTAAAAACAAATTAAGTACAAAAACTGATCATAGTGCAAAACTAGTATAAAAATGCCTGTGAGGTAAATGGTGTGGCTCTAAACAGGTCTCTCAGAAATCCTAGGGAAGGCTGAAAGCAAAAGGAGTGAGTCATAAGCACATGAGCTGAAGCAAGCTGAAGACAAAATCATGCATCTCTGCTTAATTCCATCACATGATGAGTCCTGGGGCCCTTCATTTAATCGGAGAGCAGAGCAGTGGAGAAACTTCAGTCTCACTTCTCAGTGGGGACCAGAGGAGTTACTGTGTGCAGACACTGGCCACGCTGCTGCTCTGTACAACCTGAGCCGACCCAGTCTCCAGCACCATGAGCGGTGTTCAGCACCACCTTGGATTCCTGCTCCTGGCTGAAGCGGTGCTGTGTGCTGCCACCATACGTGAGTGCTTCCTTCATCCCATTATCTCTCCTTCCCTGCCTCTCCATGTCCAATGTCCAAGGCCAGTGCAGTAAAAACGGCTGCTCTTGCACACGTGGTGGTTGCTGGAGCTGTGCCTGGGAACCAGTAGGTGAGAGATAGCTCCATCTCAGGACTGCCTGGCTCTGGGTAGAAATGGTGCCTGAGCTGGAGAAATACGCTGAGAACTGTTCAGTTATCTATTTCCTGTGCTCTACAGAGCTCACTGCTTCAGAGCTCACTGAAGCCAAGTCTTGGCTCTTGTCAAAATATTTCTAACAAAATTTCAACAGCTCAAGCATGGCTAAAAAGGCAGATGCAGAGTGGACTTCTCACAAGTTGCTCAGTTCAGCTGTGGCTGGGACAGGCCAGGTCAGAGACAGTGCTCCCCACTAGGATACCCAGACCTGTGGATCCTCAACCTCAGGGAGCCCAGCCAAGGAATTAGATCTGCATGCCACTGTAGGCAAGAACTTGGCTGATCTTTTGCGTCTTTCCAGTCTCCCAGTTTGAGTCAAGTCTTAGGATGATTCCCTGAGCTCAGGGCTGGGAACATAAAAATGGGATTTTCAGCTCGAATTCCAGAATCTACAGTATAGAAATTGAAGACCTTAAAAGCTAAGGTCCAGCTGAACATCCATCTAGCATTGTATCTGCCTCCAATGGGAAATAGTAGTGGATGTATAACTGGGCAAGTTAGGACACTTTCCTAGCTTCTGAAGATTTAGAGCACCAGAGCTGCCTCTGTTAGATGCAGAGTCATTGTATTTAACAGTTTTTACTTGACTTTCTTCTGTTTGTTCATGCAGTTGTGTTTTGATTGCAACATGTGTAATTTTTTGGGACACACTGCCTCCTGCCAGCAAGAAATTTCACACCTTATCTGTGACTTATGTGAAGAAGTCTTTCATGCATTTAGAACATGCTGGTTTCATTTGATTCTCCTTAACTTTTGTACTTTCAGCTTCTTCCTCTGTGCTGTCCACGAGTCTGTTTTTGTATTCTCCTCCGTCATCTCTTTTCCAGGCTTCAAGACTTAGTTTATTTAGCCGTCCCTCAGATGGAAAAAATTCTATCTCTTTGTAGCATCTTCAACACCTTTCTCCGCATTTTTTCAGTTCTCTTATACCATTCTCTGCAGAGAACAGAGCACCATGCTTTCTCTATAGAGCTTTTTCCTAGTTTTTCAACTACCAATGAGCACTGCCTGTTCAGCACTACTGTTCAAAACGGTAGAGCTACAAGATCTCATCTCTGACTTTAGAGCTAGTTTAGAGCCTCTCATTTTCAAAGTAAGGTTATATTTAACTATGCTGAATTTCATACAATTTTATTCTTGAGTCATTGAGTCTTATACAGTCTTCCCTTCTATTACTTTAATGCAGATTAAAGACCTTTACTGTTTACCTGGTTTCCAGCTTATGAACATTTTAAATTATTTTTAAAATTGAGAAAACTGGGCACTTATTCATAACTTTTGTTTGTTATATCTTAGCAAATAATTTATTTATGTGAAACCCTTTATTCTTATCCCACAGTAATTTAATTGCTTTATGTGCCTTCAGCAAGGGAACCTCATCAAATGCTGTTTGGAACTCAAGCAGACTGTAGAAAGCAGGTCAGCCTTGTTCCCATGCTCTCCGTCTTCCTCAGCAAAACTTATAATATGTTTGTGAGCAATACACTCCCTTTACAGCATATCATATTAATGCACTGTATCTGCTAATTCTGTTCTTCACTGCTGTTTCTACCAGCTTCTCCAATTTGAGCCTCAAACTTTTTGTAATCCTCTAAATCTTCCCTGAAATGTTTTTAAAAGCTGTCATCACATTTGCCATTTTTTTTCTCTGTCACTGAACCAGTGTTAAGAAAGATGTAACATACTATGGTTAATAGCTCATTTATTTCACTCGAGTAACTTCCATACTCGGGCCATCCTATCTAGACAAATTTGTCATTTTGTTGATTTGTTCTATAATTGGGTTTTTTGTGCCAACACTTCATTTCTAGGGAGATTCTTTGTCATTATAAAGAAAGATTCTTAACATAGAAACCTCCTAGGTTCTTCCTTTGTAAATGACAAAGTAAACCCATGTATTTGACATTTGTGCTATCTCTTTGTCTTCCCTGAATATTTCTTTTGTATCCACATAACCTTTTGACCAAAGACTTTTCAGCAAAAAAAAAAAACACCAAAAAACCAAAAACAAAAAAAGGCAAAAAAACGATTAATTTGTAGTTTTTATGGTTTTGCAAGTTATTCCTCAAATTCTCTTTTGTCCTGCTTTATTACATTTCTCTACCTAACTTTAGAAAGTTTGCATTACTGTCTGATGTCATAGCATCAACCTTTTTACTTCTAAAACACTTTTATCCTGTTTAGGTGGAGGATGTTAAAAATGCTAGCATCTTTTTATTGCTGCTGTCCTAACACAGGCTTTCATTCTCTTCATGGCTAATACACTATCACAGGAAATACTGAACCTCTCATCTTTGCTGCATTTTTCACCAAAATGAAGTCAGAATGAAAAAGAAGAAAGTCAATAGGAGTATAAGATCTTTTCTCCTGTGACTACCTTGCCAAAACTACTACAGTAATCAGTTCCTTGGAGCGTAACATTATGGTGTCTATTTCTAACTGAATTGCTCTGATTTTGGTTATGACCAACATCTGTTCTTGAGTGGTTTTCATTGTTAAAGGAGAAATACATTAAAGCTTTTTGTTCTTTTAAATTCGGCAACTGAAAATCTTCTGTTCCATTTGTTAGAGAAACCAGTGCAGAAGTCTTTCCTCATCTGAAAAACCATCTTTTTCTGGTCCCAAAACTTCTGAAATGTTTTATATTTGATTGAAATTAACAAAGCACATCAGGGAGACAAAGAAATGCCTAAGGAGCTTGTGATTTAGAAGCAGTGACCACAGTTATTGCCAAAGCTGGACCAAAAAATGAATTCTGAATTCAAAATTAAAAGCATTTATAAAATTAAAAGTGATCCAGCTCTTTTCAATGAATTGAGCATTTGAGGGAAAAAATGATTTAAAATTTATGATCTGACAAAATCAAAACATTTTTATTCATTTAATAATTTTTAGATCAAATCAAAGAGCCTGGGAAAAAGAAATTATGAAAAGTATGTACCCATTTATTTCAAATAAGATGACACGTTAATTTAATGACCTGAAATGTAATTGAACTTAATAAGCCTTTGTGAAGTACTTTTATAGTTGCTAATCTGTTTTTCTCCTGAGCAAAGTTTCTGCAGGACATTATTACCAAATACTTCTTCTGACCAAGACTGAAAACAATACCACATGTGATGCAGGTCATTCAGTAAATACCAGTCATGATGTTATGCTTTGCTAACATCAAAATATATTAAATCTGCAGGACAGACTTGATTAAAGTGATTTTAGTGAAATTTCAGGAAGTCCCTGTAGGGCAAAAGACTGTGGGAGATTATGTTTCTGAGTGCAAAATCCAATCTTTTCCTCAAATATTTCAGTCCTCAAGACTGGGGAGAAAACTACCACCATCAGTTTAGAAGTAAGATAGGACTGGACAAGGGATGTCCTTCCTGCCCAGCATAAATCTCACTGGGCAATAAAACATCAAGAGAAAGCAGCTCCCGCAGCAGCGCAGTTTCACTCTTTCTCCCTTGCAATAAAATTAGGAGTCACACACCTCAAAAGACTGGCTACACCGGCTCTGTGTCTTCTCCAAAGCTTGGAGAAATTCCAACACAGCCAGTTAGGTTACTGCACACAGGGCCATTCTTGCCCTTCTTCCAGATCTTTACAATTTCCTTGAAGTCATCCAGAACCTTGTGGCACTTAGGTAGGAGTCTCAGAAGCATTCTGGATCAGCTAACTTTGCAATAAAGCCACGGAAAGCAGAAATCGTAACTTTCTTGATGTGACAGAATGGCATGCCCAGCAGTTGCCTTACCTGATTAATGTGACAGACTTCTTCAAAGCCTCCAGGTTTTAATGGAACTCTGCCCATAAACCTACTTTTGGACATAATTTTATGGCATCCTACAGTGACTGATGTGTTGCTACAGGATACTTGGATATTTACTTTGCTTTTCACTGTGTGTCCTTTATAACAGAAAGAGGGATCCTAGAAGCCTGGGAAAAGTTCAAGCCCATCATTTGTAGTAATATGAGAAGAAAGAAGTTATTGAAGTTATTTAATATCTGAGCCATTTTTAAGTAATAGGCATGAAGCTAATATGTTATTGTTGTTATATTATAAACATATTGAATTTACTGTTCAGCTCTAAATTTCCTTTTCTGGAAATACTAGCTTCTGTTATAATTGGTTCCACCCCTCCCACGCAAACTACCAGCCAACTTACCAAAGGAGCTTCACTGGGTCAAAATTAATTCCTGGCATAATTTCCACTAGAGCACAACTCAGACACAGAGTGAATTTATCCTGTTAGCCTTTTACTGGCAGATTTATTACCAGGCAAGCTATCAGAAATCAAGCAACCTCTGTACAGCCAGCCTGCCTGTTGCAGGGTTATGTCAATTCNACTAGAGCACAACTCAGACACAGAGTGAATTTATCCTGTTAGCCTTTTACTGGCAGATTTATTACCAGGCAAGCTATCAGAAATCAAGCAACCTCTGTACAGCCAGCCTGCCTGTTGCAGGGTTATGTCAATTCATATAAACAAGTGCTCTGATGTGATCAAAGTGTTGTAAACCTTTTTATTCTTTCTCTGGAAAGTTTGCAATACTGCAAAGAGAAAAAATACGTCAGTCTAACAGTGGTGGAATTGTCTTTATGTTGATTATAGTTGCTGTAAGTGTCTACAGTTGAGATGATAAAATTCCCTTTTTACTGGTGAAAAGTTTTCTACCAGTACAAGAATACAATTCTAAAAAGAAGGCCATTCAACACAAGAGCAATGTCTTTATAGGGTGATAGGAAAAATTGCATTACATTGCATGTTTGTTTTTCTTTCCAGGGTTTCAAGATGTGCTGAGCCAAGGAAGTACTTCTGTCACATCCTACAAGAAGCTACAAGGCTGGTCTAGTGATCAAAATAAATGGAATGATAAGCTTTATCCTTTCTGGGAAGAAGGAGACCCCAGATGGAAAGACTGCTGGAAAGGTGATTGCACACACGCATTTCGAAGATACTTTAAAAATTGGCCAGGAAATCCATATCATTGCAAAGTGCAGGTGCAATAGTGCATTTTCATAGAGGCAATATCCACTGCTGCACAGAACAGCAAATTGGAGATGATTGGCTTTGATACCATTTCCAGTAGGAGGAAGCAGAACAGTGAGCTATTACATAAAATGCTTTCCCATGACTACTAGTCTCAGACACTAATACTTTTTTAAGAAGTCAGGGCTCTAGGACAGTCCATTATTTAAAACATGCTCTAGAGGACAGGTAGCTTCAACTGCTACCTAAGCAGGGCATGTGGGCTTCAGTTTGACAGCTTTGCCAAAGACTCTGTTCATTATCACCTGATCTGAACTGAGGTCTAATGACTGTATCCCTGGGGAGAAACAAAAATTTTCTCCTTTGGAATATTTTGACCCCATGGACAGAAAATTATTCTTAGCTTTATGAAGGAAATTTATG
>VYZS01004523.1:0-13054 GCA_013400695.1 Neodrepanis coruscans | reverse complement strand
TAATTTTATACACTCTGAAGCAAATGCTTTTTTTTTCAGTGTCTCAAGAGAGACTTGAATAAAAGCAGTGTGAAAAAAAGTTCTGGTACAGGAGAAATCAACTAAGAAGAATTTGAAAAGCTCTTTAAAATTATCTTTGAATTTTAAATTAATTTTAATTATTAAATATCTGGCACAGATTTGGAATACATGCATATAAATCCTTATAAGTACATACATGGATTTATATCCAAATTTATACATAGATCCATATAAATCCTGCTGGTTTAATCATTGAAAACAATCTTATGTCCTGACATAACAGACTTTTGCTTTTCCCAGGATGCTGGATTGTTAACTGGTGTAGTTTCTGTATTTAGTGCCTGAAGACATTCAGCTGGACACACATACTTACTTGTACATGTTTAAGAATTTTACTTGTCCTTATCGGTTAAAGTATGAATGGAAAGATCTTCATTCTGACAAGGGTATGTCAATATATAGACATAAAAATACAAATATATATTTGTATGTCTATATATGTATGAAAGCATAGACAAGGTGGAGAATTAATTATTTACAGCATCCTTGAAAACAAGATGGAGAAACAAGTGATTCCCCGTTACTTGCATTAAATGTTTATCCCCCTTGCCATACTGGGGGAAATAATTTAGAATGGCTGTTGAAAAATGTGACAATCTTTACTTTGGGTGAAAATCATGACCTTGATTGCTTGTCCATAGACAAAATACCAATTTTGTACGTGTCTGTGCCTATGTACATACATACATATGCCCCATAAAGACGCTATCCTGACTCCTGCCTTGATTTAACAAGCTAAATTGCTATAGACTGTATAGTATTGTGGAAGTCTGGTAAGGTGTAAAGCAGGTCAGAGATTTGCTAAATAACGAAAAGGAGGAATAATTGCTGTTGTGACTCGTGTTGGTCCATATGGCATTTTAATTTACTAAATAGGAAGATGTTTGATAATTCTTTGCAAAAATGTTTTAATATAAACCCCTTAGAGTTGTGTCTCTCACTGTCCTGTATTTTAGTTCGTCACCAAAGTTTTCAAGTATAAATGCAGTGGAAATGCTGCTTGTAAATCTGGGTCACATAGTTGTGCAATTTCAGTTTGGCAGATGCCAGTGGAAATGCATACACCGTTATTAGAAAGAGATTTGGGCTGTAGAATATTTGCTTCAGTGCCTCTCTTTAATTTAGGTGAGGAACATGCATGTTTAGACTTCTAGAAGGTCATATTTGCCCATGTACATGATTTAGACAAGTAGTACTTAGATTATCTCTCTGGTTAGTGCTTAAACCCATTGTGTCACTTGGAATTCAAGTATCATCTTTAATCATGGGAGTTTGAAAAATATCTTTTATTTAAACATTAGAAACGTTTGAGAGGTTATTCCCTCCCCCCTCCTCCTTTTTTTTTTAAAACTAAAAAAAAAATTAATTTCTGAATCTGCACAAATCATATCAGGAGACTTTTCATATCTGGATGCAACTTAGAATTTTCATATGCCAGTATCACACCTCAGTTGTATAAAATGGACATGCAGGAACAACTTCTAGTTAGAAATGTGCAGTTGGAAGTAATTTGCACAACACAAAATTCAAGGCACAGTAAGGACGTTTGTAAACAAATGGTCATCTACAAATGGGTTTTGTTTTTACATTAGCAAATATCCAAAAATTATGTTTATTATTCTGATTTAAGTCTTAACCAGGACTGCACAGGACCTTTGCTGTGGAAAAATACCAGACCACACTAATTTGTGGTTAAAAGCTAAGCAAGAGTGTAAACAGTCTACAAAAATGTACTTTTAATCTGAATTATTGTAATGTTGATTGTTATGTCTATATAAAAGATTGCCTTGCTTTTTTATAAGAGTCATTCTGTATCAATGCATTCATTATAAATAGTATATTTGTAAATAAGCTGCCACTGAGTCTTTTGAAAGTTTTCTAGTATTTCTAGTCTGACACTAACTTGAATGTAAGTCGTACTTCTGCAGCACCTCAGATTATCAAGAACTGCTTTTTCATTATATACTTAACCACTCTTCAAAAGATTTCAAAATACAGATTTTGTATGTAGAGCAATTACAGGACACTTCAAAAGCTGGATGATAGTAACTGCTTTGCTCAGAACCATGCGGACTGGACACCTTCGGTAAAGAAAGTGTTGGTAAAAACATTTACATTCCTTATTACAGTATAGCAGGGCACGTAGTAAAAAAAACCTCACAGCTTTCTATCCAAAAGGGAAGGTAAATTTTGGATTTTAGTGCAAAATACATTTCAACAGCAACAAAATTAAAGTAAGTGTAGGATTGTGTTGCCCAAAAGACAGACACCAGCATTTAATCTTCGATTTAATGCAAGACAGTATTGCCAAGCTTCCATGACACTGATGTAAACTGATGTCTTTCAGCTCTGTAAGGCTTATTACGATAGACACTGTTTCAAGAAGGTCATGCTTACATTGTGCCCTGCAAACCAAAAAAAAAGGCCAGTTAGAATAGGAGAACCTCAGCAGTTCTGATACGATGAGGAGGAGGACTGTTGCTTTAAAAAACCGGAACAGGTTCACTTAATGTATACCAATCACTGATGCAGTCTTGTGAGTGCTTCTGTCCTTTCACAGATCTCTGCTGATTAAAATCAGTAGAGGGTCTGATCAAACTCCTTAAAGGTCTGTGTTTGAGTAGGTCCCTGTTACCATAAGGGATCTGACAATCTGAAAACAATCCAGTCTCATTGCAACAGTGGCTGTCCCATGCTGTGGTGTTGGACCACGTGCCATCCATCCCCTGTCTGACAGGACTGAATGGCAGATGTATAGAACAGGGTTGTTCTATAGGTAGTTCCTCTGTTGTGCTACTCCAGACCTCATCAACAACAGTTTGAAGGGCTTGCAAAAAGGAAACGGCGCCTGTGTCGCTCCATTTAGTAGCCCTTGATAGATTAAGCAAATTCCGAGAAGAAACTTTTTTTTTTATTTTTCCTTTTTTTTTTTCCCATTCTAAATCTCTGTATTTCTGGCCTCTGCAACATCCTGTGTCTAATAGTTCTACAATATAATTATATGCTGGGTGAAAAAGTACTTCCTTTTGTTTGTTTCGAACCACACCACCTTATTTCATTTGGTAACTCCTAGTTCTCGTATTCTGAGAAATTTATGAACAGACTTTTTCCTGTTCATCTGCTTTTTACCACTCTTGAAAGTTGTTTTTTTAATAAATGGCAGCATTTTTTTCTCCAAGTCACAGAGGTCTAGATTTTTAGCTTCTCTTCAAACGAAACCTCTTTCATTCTGTGATAATTCTTGCTGCCTCACTCTGGTTTTCTAGTCCCAGCTCTGATTCTTTTTCCTAATTCATAGCCTTTAGCAAGCTCTTTTGTTCTTTGTGTATTTCTACTTTATGAAATAAAAGTAGAGCACTGTTATGAAAATTAAGGTTGAGTGGGTGATAAAGTTTAGTACTGAATTCCAGTGGGGAATAATCCCACTAGGCAAGGATCAGACTGGGGCTTATACTTCAGATACAGACCACCCACTGCAATAATGCATTGTTTCCTCTGATTAGCTGTAACTGACTTTCATCATCTCTTGCAGCTAGGTATGAAAAATTAATACTAAATTTTCCATATTGTGCTGATTTAAATAATGCCAGGATTTAAGATACTCAGTTCATTCAGTAAGAGTGCATCATTTTGGAAGATGTAACTTTTGAATATTTTGGCTGGCCTTATTAAACTGTCAAGGCCCAGCATTTTATGGAAGTATTATGAAATTTTTTGTGTTTTTGTTTCTTTGGAAGAGAAGTTGGAGACCAACAATGCGCTTCTTGGATTTTATTTTTCTCCTCGCAGTCTTTCTAGAAATTCCCATAGTTTATAAAAAGAGGAAGAAAAGCAATCTTCCCTAGCCCCAGTGGCATCCTGCCAACAGTCAGTGTCATCCACCTGGACTGGGGGGGAACTTGCTGGTCATGACCACTTTCTGTTCAGGTGGTTGAAGTGAGCGTCACAGATGAGCCTTGCCTCAGAACCACGCATGTTGCCTCTAGTTGAGTGAAAAGTGAAGAAAATGTCTCATTTCTGCTACCATATGTCCTTAAGGCTGCACTAAAGGCCTCAGAAATACGCAGACAGTGTCTTGCGTGTCTCTGGTGAGACAAACAGATTGCATGTTTGTATAATTAATCCAGCCTAAGTGCTTCAGGATACAGAGTCTCCCAGTGCTGCTCTCCAGTGACAGGTCCTGCTTTCCACTGGTGGGAAGTTGTGGATTCAGATACTGACTGTATGTTGTTTGGTGTACAAATACTATGAAAAATCTAGATGTTGGGCAGCTTTATAGGGCATAACTGGTGCTGTGAACTCTGTGTGATGGCCATGGTAGAAAAAAGGTGTTAAAGGGCTGGAGATTGTTAGCTTTGATACTACTAGAAGAGGCTGAGGGCCTTGAAAGCTAATTTGTTTTGCATTTCCAATCTATCTCAGTCAAATAAAATACATCATCTCTTCCTTCAAGCCTTGCCTCACTTAGATTGTAAGAGTGGGAGACAATTCGATTAGCAAGATCAAATGATGATGTTTTAGAGGAGGAGCCATCTGGAGTATTTGAGTGAGCAGCTGGCAGCCTGGGCTGCACAGTTAATGATCTGACTGTGTGCCTTGCAACTGTTTTTTTCCACTGCAAAACCTTTTAAGAGTCTTTTGAGATCAATCTATCCTACTGCCTCCGAGTTAGATGCTATCTGCAAAATTGCACACAAGTGTTCCCTTTTAAAGCTCTTTCCACAACAGCCTCTTTTTCCTTTCTATTAGTAAAGTATTTCTTTGTTAAGATTCATAATGAATCCTTGATTTGCTGTAGTTTGTTACTTGCTTCACTTGACCTAGTAGTAGCTGGTTTGCATTTTGTCCTGCGTTACTACAGCTGTGCTGCCTGAAGTGATTTCCAAATTTCATGTGGACAGTTTTAATGGAAGTACATTTTTTCTTGAAAATCTTAGAACATTGCTTGAAAAGAGCTATGGTAAGAACAGTGCAGTAAAACTCTTCTCTCCATATAACCCAAGGTTTTTGGATGCCCTTCAGCTTTTTTTGGCCCTTGCCAAATATGTTGAGTGGGAAGTTAAAACTGAGACATTAGAATTGTCTATCCTTGCCAGAGCAGCAGTGGGCAAGAAATTCAACTAGATATGGAGCCACTGGTCAGCAAGGCAGCTCTGATTTCAGGCTTTATAATCATCTTCAAGTAAAGCACTTCTTTTTAGGCCTGCCAGGCATTTCCAGCCTCCCAAGAAAGCCACATCACACAGTGCTGGGTGGTTCTGGTGTGGGGGACCAGGAGAGAGTCCCAGCAGCACGAGGGAGTCACAGGTTTGCCTGGAAAGGGTGGAAGGCACTGGAGTAATTCCCTAAAAGCAAATGGATCAAAGTGGAGAGTGGGTGGTACCCTGGGGCCAGCATCTCCTGGTTGGTGGTTGATAGCCCACACCCTGCTGCAGCTCCAAGCATAGCCTGCCAGGCAGCAGAGTGCAGCCAAGATTCTTGGGTGTGTGGCTCCACCAGATGGATGGTCCTGGAGCCAGGCCACTACTTCTGAAGAAGCTGTTTGAAATTTGGGGAGGGTTGACGTCACTTTAAAATAGAACCATACTTGGAAGTAGCAGAATCTTCCATGAAAAGGAGGTGCTTCTCTAGCTGTGCCTGTTTTTCTTCCCTGTGAATCTCACATCTGATCTCAGCTTCTCCACATACACTCTTACCTGTCATCTCTCCTACAGATTTCCCTCTTGCCAGTAGCCATGTATCTCACCCCCTGTGCCTCCCACACTGTCCTGAGCTGAAGTGGAGAAGGGCAAGGAGAGCAAAAAGATGGTGTGGGACCAGTAGCTTCTGCAGCCAGTTCTTCTGAACTTGCTTCGTATTGGTTATGAGCTCCTATTCTCTAGTTCTGTTGTGGAATGGAGACACCAGGAGAAAAACAAGGTTTGGGAACAGATGGCTGAGAGAGTGAAATAAAAAAGATGGATCAGCTGCACATGGCACAGCTGTGCATTGGTGTACAGCTTCTCTGTTGGCTCCTTGGACACTTTGTTTATAGAGCCCAGCCAGGTTTTTACATCATGTCTCAGAGTCCCTGTGAAGGGATTGATGTCTGAGTACTTGCCAGATAAAAGATTTGGCTTGGGATATGTGTCAAGACTTGAAAAAGAATGAATTTTGATTAAATGACAATTCTGTGGCCAATCTGTGCTCCAAACCATTTAGGAATAGGGATGAATGTATTAGTTTTTGAAGTGATGCAGAGTGCTTAACAGTCCAGTAAAGAGTTCTGAAATATGCATAATGCTTAATAATATTCATTGCTTCTGCTTTAGGAAAACCCACATGCTCCCACAATTAAATTTTTAGTGAAATATTAATGAGAAAATGACATTCTCATTTCATATAGACATGTAATTCCCCAGAAATGTTTAAAAATTTACATTTTTAAAGGTATTTGTTAAAGTTGCCATCATTGCTTTTTACCATTCTTGTCTCTTGCTCTGCATAAGGAAAATTGAGGTTGGATTGTAGTGAGGAATCAATGGTGATCTTCAATGACTTCACTCCAGAGGGCTTTGCTGGCCTGGCAAGGTGTCCCAGTGCTCAGAGACACTGTAAACCCTCCTATGTAGCACCTGGTGGCTGGCTGGTGGATTCCATTCACCCTGCCTGCAGTGCAGTGAGGAAGGTCTCCTCAACAAAACATTTTTGAGGTGCTATCAGAAAAAGCCATTTGCAGTACTGAGTTGCCTTTCTGAGGATTTGGGAGATACTTTTAACCTAACTAGAATGAAAGGGTGCTGTTAAGCCTTGAGATTTCAGTTGTGCTGTTTTTCTCTATGTCTCTGATTGCACTGGGACTACACCTCTGGTAGTGCTTGGATGCTGTATGGCAATTTCCATTTCTTTGTGGTTGTGACACAGCAAATGGCTTGGCTTCAACAAGTGGAAGGAAGAGTTCAGAGTGGGTTCAATGCCCCTCATCAGTGTTTCTCACAGATTGCTTTCCCTCTTGGCCCTCCTGCTGTTGCATTTCTCCGAGGCTGACAGGCTGAATGGCAGAATGTTACATGAAGTAGCAGAGATTTCTCCTTTCCCTTCCCTCAGCTGTGGCTCCCATCAGTTGTTCTTGGAGTGGCAGAGGGTGTTAAAAGATAGCAAGGTTTGTGAAGACGGGGATGGTATCCTGTGATGATGACAGCACTGACCTGCTGTATCCTTCATTGGAGTGCAAAGACAAAGTTGTGGCAGAAGACTTAGCTGCCATTGCTCTGTTCAGGGTTAAAAACAACTTCTCAGGAAAAAAAAAAAAAGGAGTTTATAGCAGCAGAGATTAATGCTTGTTGACATGTGTTTGGTTTTCTGTGATGCTTCAGAGAATGACATGGATTATTTTGCTCTTGAATTTTGTATGGCAGGAATTTCCCTTGGTACCTAGAATGCTTTCAGGGAAAAGGAAAGTCTGAGTTGAAAAAGCAGAAGTGAAGATGTATTACAGTGTTTCTCTCAGCCTGCATTCTCTAAGTGCTTTGTCCTGATTACACATTACTACCCTTGATTCCCAGATAGGATAAATGTTTCCTGGGAAGAGAGCTAGTTTGTATTGCTGAAAAGCAACTGACAGTGCTGAATAAGCAAATAAATAAAAAGCTGGTATTTAAATTTAATTTGAGCCTCTCAGGGAAAAAAAAGTTCTACCCTGCAATTTGCAACATCCCTGTGCAATATCCCTATGATTGTACTTTGCAATCTGCAATATCCCTATGGAATCTGCTTAGGGATAATTGTGTTGTAGGCAGTGTGGGAATGAGCACAGTGACAATGATGGATGCAGAATCTGAAAATCACCACGAGGATGGTAACCCTGGAGCTGGAGAAAGAACCCTTCCTCCCGTTCCCACCAGATGATGAATGTTTCTGTGTGCTTTTGTCTCGCCTGGCTATCACTGCACAGGTTGGGAAGGTGTTGGAACATCCATCAGCCAGAGTTCAAATGTGGGGCACCCTGTGACCCTCCTGTGGGGGCTGCACCTGCTCTGTAAGCTCTCCATTCTGGGAAGTCTCCCTGCAGATACAGGTGCCCTCTCCTTCCCTTCCACGGAGCATATCCACATGCAAACATTCCTGCCATGTCCAAGGGGGTGGGGTGGATGGCAGCCAGGGCGTGAGGAGGCCCAGCCTTGGTGAAAATGGCATGGCCTGATGGCAAAGGGGCCACACAGGGAGAAAGCAGCTCTGAAGAGCTGATGAAGGTAATCTCTCCCTAGCGCCACAGGCACTCTAACACCTGGCTGAGTCCACAGTAAAGGTTTTTCCTTGGAGGTATTTTTGTTCCTTTCCAGCACCCTTTCTCCTCTACCCACTGCAGCCCAGGTTAACAGTTCAGCTGAGGTGGGGAAGGAAAGGTCTCAACTTACCAGGACTCCGTTCACCATGATGGAGTGAACGGTCTTTTCCTGGGGACTTGGCTCAGCCTGCACTGTTTAGCTCAGCTGGGCTTGCTCACCCGGAGACCTGGGGATGGCAGCCAGGGCGTGAGGAGGCCCAGCCTTGGTGAAAATGGCATGGCCTGATGGCAAAGGGGCCACACAGGGAGAAAGCAGCTCTGAAGAGCTGATGAAGGTAATCTCTCCCTAGCGCCACAGGCACTCTAACACCTGGCTGAGTCCACAGTAAAGGTTTTTCCTTGGAGGTATTTTTGTTCCTTTCCAGCACCCTTTCTCCTCTACCCACTGCAGCCCAGGTTAACAGTTCAGCTGAGGTGGGGAAGGAAAGGTCTCAACTTACCAGGACTCCGTTCACCATGATGGAGTGAACGGTCTTTTCCTGGGGACTTGGCTCAGCCTGCACTGTTTAGCTCAGCTGGGCTTGCTCACCCGGAGACCTGGGTTTGCTCTGCCCAGTACTGATCTGCAGCTGTCTACTGTCTCCTTTGGGGCTGGGGTGGTTTTGAGGAGAGGCTAGGGGCAAGAGAGGAGGCCACTGGTGCATGGGGGAGAAACTAGAGGAGCCCATGGACTACAGCTGGGCTGAAGGACATCAGGAACACAGCAGCACAGGATGGGCAGTGAACCATCTGGGATGGGCATCAACCTGTGCAGGGGAGTCTTTATACAGGGCCACAGTTTAGAACTGGGGGACTTGCAGGACTCTGGGTGCTGCCTGTGTCCCCTCTGTCCCCAGCTGAGGCAGCTGTGGGTCTGACTAGGAGGAGCTAGTGCAAAGCAAGATCTCCTTCCAGAGCCGCTTCAGCTCCTGGATGGATCCTCAGTGTTACTTGCTTTTGCCACTAGATGGTGAAATAAGGAATAAGAGAAAACACGGGATGTTTGGCTGAATTCCCTGGCGGCCTCCTCCTTGTGAAATCATGCTGACGTTCTCTACTTTCTGGGAATCCCACAATTTCAGGCAATTGTCTCCTGGACAGTTTATGCAGCTCAGCCTTCAATAACTGCTGCTCCCACCCCAATCCTTTAACTCCAGTGCTGCCACCTTGCGTTGGTGTAGATATGGTAAGCTCTAATAGATACATATGGCAAAGCTGCCTCATGCAAGAATACATGGAAAAACTGTCTCCTGGTGTAGCAGCTTGCTTTGGTCTGTTTTTTGGAGGGGGTGTATGATCTGCTTCCCCTTTCCTATGATGTTCTGAACCTTCTGTGAGACCCACACCTTGGCAGATTGGAATTGCAAACCCTGCTTGGCTGCTCTCTGTTGTGTCCTTCCTTTTCAGAGCTGTTTGCTTCACTGGAAGCTTTGCTCTGGCTGTGCTGGAGGAGTTTGCTGAGGATGTGTGATGGACTGGAGAGTTACAGCTCACCTGGGGCACTTCTGCCTTCACAAGAGGGACTGAATGAACATCACTGACGGCAGCCTCTGACCCAGAGGTAGCAGTACTGTGTCAGTCTCAGATGGAGATGGTGAGGAAAAGGGCAAATACACACGTTTGGGCCCTGGGGAGTGGCACTTGAACAAATGAGTTACTCCTCGGCTGAGTAATTGAATGCCAATGTCTCCCAGTTGGGAAATTAAATGCTTTAAAGTGAGGCAGTCTCAATTCTGTTTTAAACATAGACTGACTCTGCTCATGAAGGGTAACTTGCAGAAACTTGATTGCCTTCATTTAGGAAGGTTATAAGGAAAGTTAGTGGTGCCTAACCTTTCTGTTTTCTGAATGCTGTCCTGGGTGCCTCTCTGGAGAGACTCCAGGACTACCTGNTGTGGAAGGTCTCTGTAATACATTAGGAACGGTCCATAAACAGTTGGTTTATTTTTTACTATGTTTCTACCATTATTGGCTAATTTCAGTGGGATCCATTTTGTGAGCTGGCGTGATGGGAGGCCTGGGGAGTGGAACAGAGCTGCTCCCCAGCGCTGAGGGATGGCCCCCTGGTGTTTAGTTTTGGCCACGTTGCAGGATGCAGCGAGGAGGGAGGATTCCCAGACAGGGAACTGAAGAAAGAAAACAACACTGCATAGAAACAGACTCGCATGTGCCTGGCACAGAGGAACACGTGTGTATGTACTTGTGGGTGCTACAGAGAGAAAATGCACGTTTTTCTCGTTTCTCTCTCCCTTCTCCCCTTCGAATTGGAGTGCCTGAGGGGCACAAGGCCAGTAACACGCAGACAGCCAGGGAGGTTTCTTGTGCATTGCTCCTCCAGCAGTGCTGAAACGAGCCTATGTTGCAGAGGCCACTATGACACCAGGCAGAAGCAAAAGAGAGAAAATACTGAATAAATAAACCAGAGGCTTGCATGAGCACAGTCCCCATATCTCAGCCTCATCCCCAGCTCTTTATTTTATAATCTGTAGCATGGAAATGTTTCTCTTGGCTGTTAGTTTAGGCTGTGCAATCAAATCTGTAGTTAAAATCCTGCCAAACAGGGCAGGCAACCTGAAAGGCAGACGAGAGGCAAGCAGACCTTTCAAGTTGTTTGCAAAAAGAAAACACCAACAAACCCAAGAAGCAGGTGGTAACACAGGATCCATCTTGTTTGTGCCAGCTGTCAACAGATGGGGCTAGTGAAGAACTGCCACTGTAGGTAATATTCAGTTTGTCTCCTTTCCTTCCCCTCTGAACATCTGATACCGTGCAGCATCCCTGCTTGCAAGGGGATTAGGTGCTAGCACAGACCACTGCCGCAGTTATCCATTTCCTACTGGTTTATTCAAATAACTCAGAAAAGTACATCCAGCAGCTGAGCCCAGGCAAACTCTGCTGAAAAAGAGAGCTCTGCTGGAGCCACTGCTCTGAGATCTATGAAAAGAGCAAAACCCAAACTCTCATGTGCAGCAGTGTGAGAAAGGAAGGGCTGTGGGTCTGACTATGTGTGTAGAAGGTAAAAAGGGCCTGGGGTCCCAAAGCAGCTGGAGGGGTGGCCCACCAGCCAATTTTTAAATTAATTTAAAAAATATAAGGAATACAGGAATCACAGCATATCTGTGCCTCTTCCCTAATAGCTCCTATAGTGTTTTTCGTCCTGGGACTAACAGAGTAAAGGAGAAAAGCATTTTTTTTTGTGACTTGGGTATATCTCTGCCAGCTAGTCCTAAGCCTGTAGGAAGACCGACCAACTCAAAGCTGCCATGGAGGGCTACTCAGTCATTTGTTCACAGTCACAAGCTATGGGTTTCAGTGCCTTACTCTCAAGGGTAACTGAACAGTTACTAAAGCAAATCTTCCTGAAAGACACGCTGCTTTGATACATTAAGATACACGCAGTAGCATGATCAAAATACACAGCTACAACAATGGCTTCCTACCATGCATATGAAAATATTGAGATCAATGCAAATCACAGACCTCCTCGCACAAAGCAAACTGTGACTGCTGTTTATCTCTGGACACAGAGCACCCACGGCTTCAAGGCTTCCCTCTTCAATGGCTTTTGTCAAGTTGTCACAGAGCTGCTCTTGGAAGCTTTTGCTGAGCAATAATTTCTCCACCTTGTTCCAGTGGTTGCCCCTTCCTTGTGGTCCCCCCAGGAGTCTGTGCTGCCATGCCTTGAGATAGTTTTAGGGTTGTCCAGATTCTTCAGGCCAGAACCAGACTGTCTAAAAAGCAAGCCTCAGTCCTTCAGCAGTTTTTCCTTTTTACTTTTTTCCTTGCCGGAGTCTCACTGGTCTTCTGGAAATAAACAATTCCTGGGGCTGCTTGTTCAAAACACGCGTTTCGTAGCCTTATTACCATAGCGATTCTTTCCAGAGATTATCTTTCCATATGTGATTTGCTTCATGCTGTGAGCAGCTCCGAGACCGCACAAACGTTTCGCAGCTCCTTCTCCCTGAGAGGCAGCAGGGGAGGGTGGTCCTGGTTCTTCCCCCCACCCCTGCCCCCCTCCCTCCCCACTGGAGACGATGCTGGAAGAGATGCTGGAGTTGACGGGCGGAAAAGATGTATAAACATGGAAGCAGCGTGTCTAATTAATGACCTGAAACAGCCGTAAAGGTCAGTTTGTTTGTGGGGGACGCGCTCGAGGGACATGTGCTGAATGCAAACTTCGCCGCCGTGCCTCGGAAAGGGCATTGCTGCCCTCCCGGGATGGCAGCTGGCGGAGGGGGAGCCATCAGAGGAGGATCGATAGCCCTCAGCCACATTCATTAGTGCGCACCCAGGCTATCCCCCCTTGTCTGGTGAGCTCGGTTCCTCATGGGGTCTGCTGAGAAACGAGTCTGCTTTCCAGGGAAAGGGCAGCCTCCTGCAGCTCTTCGGTGTGTGATGCTGCCAGAGAACAGGCTGTTTTCTGGGCTGTCTCGTCAGGCAGTTGTTGACAAAGTTTGAACTACAGAGTCCTTCCAGCTAATATCAATGCTTGTCAGCAGCACACATTCGAAAATTGAGCATCTGGGTGCAAATTCCACGGGATTAATAGAAAAATGTTACTTACTAGCTGGTTTTTGGCCCCTGAAGCTTTTCCCTAGTCTTCCAGAGGCTAAAAATTTACGTTTCTTTTCTAATCCCAGGACTCTGGGAGTTGAGGCTTTAAGAATA
>VYZS01004519.1:14108-57576 GCA_013400695.1 Neodrepanis coruscans | reverse complement strand
GATCATTCTTCTCATCTTTTCATGCTGATGACACTGCATTTAGATGCTTTTTGTGGAGAGAAGTTGGAAAAAGGGAAGCACACCTTGGTGAGGCAAGGAGACTCACTGTAGATTACATTTAAGTATTTCATGAAGACTATACCAGGCATAAAGAGAATTTGAAAGCTGCATTTCAAGTTCAGTGGAGTAAATCCGTCACGGGACAAGAGGAAATCTGCAACCCACCAAACCAAGGGATTCCAAACTCTTCCCCAGCTGGCCATATGCCTGGTGAGCTTCTGCCCCCTGTTGGGTCGGTCCAGAATTGCTTGGCTTTTCCCACAGGCCATTCCATATTTTTCTATGTAATTTCTTTTGGCATTTTAATAGCACATCTAATAGCATGTCAAAATTCTATTTTCTATCTCTCTTCTGGGCTCTGTACTGCCCATTACTGCTTCCTCTACTATCCCATCAACTTTCCTATTCTGAGACAGACCTGTAGAATATCCTCTAATATTTGCAGAGTATAATGCCAATGAATGGCTCCCATTCTCCCCAACCAATATGAGAATGGTTTTAAACAGAAATGAACCAACCTATTTTCAAGCAGGTTCACTTCAGAGAAAGGTTGCTGCCTTAACCCTCTGCTCTTGTTCTTTTGCTTCAGCCAATTTCTAAATATCAGGTCATTTTGGATACAGCATTTACATACACTATTAATGATGTGGAAGTTCTCCAGGGTAGAAAACATGGTCTTTCATCTACAATTACATTGGAACAATTCTACATATATCTATAACAGAACCATACATCTGAGTCACTAAATCAAATTTGTTTCAATTTTTATAACTTCCTCTGTTTTCCAGAAACCTTATATTCTGGGACAACTACCCAAGAAGTACTCCTTGAAGTTAGTTTTTCTGTGCAGCATGATACAGACTTGTGAAAGCTGAACTGCAATTTTGCTTTTTTTAAAAGGATATAAAACATGAGAATCTGGATGCGTCAATGATGCCCAGCACACAGCATTCACCTTCAGAAACAAGAAGACATACTATTTGTGCGATCTGTTATTCAATTAATGAAAAATTATTTCCATGCAAAGATGACATAAATTAGGTACTGGGCACAATTCCTTAGCCCACTAAATCACCTAGTAATGGGGCATAAGCATTTTAGCCTCATACACCTCTTGTAATGACAGAACAGCATTAAGAAGTCTGACCAAACACAGACTGAGGCACCAAGCACATCCTATTATTAAAGAGACTATCCTTTAAAGAATCTGAGCATCAAGATTTAAATATACATCATATTTAATGATAAACACTTTTTCCCAAAATTATTTTTAAGAAGCATGCAAATCTTGGTAGTTTCTGGTCCTCAACATCAGTTTTCCCAGCTACAGTCCAAGTCTGAGGTAAGCACTATCCTTGGAAGCTGGTACTTCTACATCGTTTTCCACTCCAATTGTTGCATAACATTCCTGAGAACTATCACTGGTAAAGAGGACTTTCAGAGACAAGTTCATTGTGTTTCTGTGTTTATCCAAGACTCACATTTCTAGATTCTTCCATTCTCTCCTCCTAACCATTTCCCCAACCCTGACAGCATTTCTGCCTGAGCCTCCCAAGAACTGCGTCCTGAGAATGCAACAACCAAAGGAAGGAGGAACAGAAAATAGTACTTTGCGGTTTGTGAAGTAGAGGTTGTCATACATCTCCACAGTGAGAGACTCCTTCCCCAAACCGCTGAGATTGATGATACCATATTTACATCCTCCATGTTCTACATCGTTCACAGTGAATATTCGCTCACAAGCAACATCTGCCTGTAAAATAAAAGCTTACCGGTCACACTTACTGGGAAAAACAGCTTGAGGGAGCTGCATTAGGTCTAAAATGAAACAGCACATTAATTCTGATCCCTTTAACACCATCTGCTTTCAATTCATCTCTATAATCAGCGGCCAACTCCTTTTTACATGCATGCACAGAAAATACAGGGTAAGAAAAGGATTTAGTCCTTGGGTAACAATAAATGATCTTTCTAACGCTAACAGTTCTATACACTTACTCTGGCTGATTGGTAAGCACAGACTGGTATTGGTAGAGGACACAAACCAAAAATTTAAACCTTACCAAAAGTTAACTTACAATTCTCCTGCTGTTGAATCACAGCAAAAAGAATGCTACATTTTAACTTTTATGACACGTTTTTGGCTTTAGCTACCTATGCAGTGTTCTGTTCACAGGGACAGGAGCTGGTCCTGGTAAGCTTATTACACAGCCTATGAAAGATATTTGGTCCAGATCATGAAATGTAAAGTTATTACTTATGTTTACAAAGATTCTCTGGATCACAGGCTTTACCACTCCCCAAATTCTTCTCTTTCATGTTCTTCTTCTCTTGATTCTCTCCACTCCTCCTCCCTGTCCCACAATAATGATCCAACCACTTCCTCTTTACTTCCAAAATAACAGGCTGATCAGATAAAAAAAAAAAAAAGATCACTTTCATTCCAAACCTTTTTTATAATTTTCCTTTCTAGGAAAGGAACAGCCTCTCCCTACCTGTTAAAAATTACTGAGCACAAATTTTAAGAATTGAAAAAGGGCATAACACATTTTTGAATGCAAAATTTCACCTATGTGATTGGATTACAAGAGCCTGAAATTTCACTGAAAACAGGCTCTCTTTACCCTAAAGACTTCTCATTTCTCATAACATACCACAATGATTTTAAAATTGTTGGTTCCAGCAACTGAGGAATCCGGACTGTGAATTTCTATCTTCCTTCTCTGCATGCAGTTCACTTTTAGTTCATGGACTAGCCTGTAAAAGCAGTGGGGGATTTAAAGGGGTTGAAGAGATAAGAACTAAGGCAAGCCTAAGTTTAATGCCTAATGAAAAGAATTCTGGACAGGATGTAGAACTCCTTCTCAATCACAGAAGAATGCCTGAATAACCAGCATACTGAAATCCAACTTGCATAACCCATGAACACCTGCATCTTCCACATTCATGAAATTTCATCCCATTATTTGAACCCCAGCACATCTTCAGTAGCAGAAACAACAATACCATAAGTCACTAACTTAACCTGCCTTCTGCACCGCTACTAAATCTGAGTTACCTTAGCTGTTCTAATGGGGGGAAAGGGGAATGGTCACATCAGTTGAAAGACATCATCCAAAGAAAAGCTGTGCTGTATCCATGAAGCACAATGTGGAAAACCAGCATATTCATATACTTACAGGTGTGTATATAGAAAGTGAACTTTTTTGAAGTGAATTGGGAAGCAACTTATCCATTTGAATTATCATTTTAATAATCTGATTATAAACAGAATATAACCTTTTGCTAGTTTTAAGTAATATATTCCACCTCGTCCTAATGGAACACTAAGAAATGAAAAAACAACTGACAGATGTACTAACAGTAGAACTTGGCATTTCAAACAGAAGACAAATCAAATCATTGTACCTGCAATAACTTGTGGAGCTGAGCAAACCTAACTGCCTTTTCTGTAAGAGCACAGACGAATTCAGTCCAGCCCTTGTTGTTTTCTGGAAGAGAATAACATGAAAGCACACTCAGTTATTTGCTTGTTTATGATTCAAACATGGCTGTGGGTCCTAGATGTTTGGGATGTGTAGGCAACTTTTTCCTTTAGCCTACATGCATCAAAATCTTCAGAATGTCTACAAAACACATTCCAGCACCATCTCCCTGGTCTACTACAGTAAGGAGACAAGAATATATTCCTGTGAGATGTGGGGTATTTGTAAAAATATAAAAGCTGGAGAAAAAAAAACAAAAACCAGCAGCCATGGCTTTCACTCTACATAATCAACAGTACCACCTGGAGCTGTGAAGTCACCTTCTGGCCTCACTACAATACCTAAATTCTTATTATACAGCAAAATATTCTATTACAAGAAGACTGCATGCAGTCTTACTGATGCACTAAACTGCTTTTCCATTTCTTTTCTATTCCCCACACAGCAGGGGTGTGGGAACTAGATGACCCATAAGGTCCCTTCCAACCCAAGCCTTCTATGGTTCATAATTTTTTAAAATTTCATGCAAATGTTTTCTGAGAAGACCAAAGGATAGAGTACTTTGCAAAATTATGGAGAAAGAAGTCTTTTTTATAATGCTCAGGCAAAGCAAGTGTTTGAGAGTCAATGTTCTTCACAGAGAAGACTAAAGAGCTAAACAGCTGGTTGGAGTACTTCGTTATCTAAGGAAAAGAACAATGCTCACTTCTTCCAAATGACGGCATATTTAAGCTGAGCTGTTATTCGTAAAATTTTAAGACACATCTCTTGGGTAATGAAAGAGCATTCTTGTTGGATATTTTATCTAGATCACAGATATGCAGCATCAGCATGAACTCCGCTGTAACGCTTTATGAGGAAAACCACATAGGCTTTTCCAGGCATAAATGTAAGAAGACCTGCCTCGATTTTACCTGTCCAAAGAAGTTCTGCATGAATAAACTGTTTCCACAAAATATGACTAATATTCTTTCTTCAGGGTGCAGGAATATGATCAATAAATGTATTAAACATGTGGGAAACTTAAAGTCAAAACCCCACTTCACCAATTCAAGGCAAAGATTTGAAACCTGGCATCCAATGTCCTGACCCAAGTGTTACTGCTGGACAACTGCAATTATAAACACAGCTCCTGTTTCTTTCCAGGTTTTTTGTTTTAATTACTTGATTTCATTCCTGTGTTGAACAGCCAAATAAAAGGCTTCAAGGACCATATGTTCTGAGCAAAAAAAGAAATTGAACTGTCAGAATTGAGAGGCTTTAGTTTATAATCTGTCCTGGGCCAGACTACAATAAAGCCCAATTGCAATTTTTTTCAGAACATACCTTCTTTTGTGTTTCTTCATCTTCTAAAAGCCTCAGTCTTTTGCATTCCATTGCCTTGTACTGGATGCTCTCCTTGGTGAGTGGGTTGTAGTTATTGTGGCCAGGCAGTAGGCGAAAATAGCGGTTCTTTTCTGAGTCATAATAAAATCCCGGCAGTTCTTGGGGGGTGAGGGAACAAAAAGCGACAAAATCAGATGGATAACTAAGTTTGTTTATTGCTTTTTGATATTCCAAGTCTTAACAAGAATGTCAGCCTCAATGTCGTGAGACTCAAAGCTCTTGCTCTCAACAGGTCCTGGACATGATACACAAACTAGGAACAGATGAGCAACTTACAGGAGAAAACAAGATTATCGTTTTCAAATGCAGTTCAAATGCTGTTACGCAGGAACAGAAGGGATGTCACCACTGACCAAGCAGAAATTTAGATAGATCAGAAAAGCAGAAGAGAAAGGTTTTGTAGCAGAACAAAAATGATCCTTCTTCATAAATCAATAACGAGGGTACATTCTTAGTCAAAAAAATAGGTAGGGCAGTCCCAAACAACAACAAAAATCTGACAGTGAGGTATCACACAAACCAAAACAAAGTGACTCGCTTTCCAGAACAAGATACTTTTTCTTCAACACATAGGAGACATTTAGATTTAATCAAGAATATATTTGGCTCCTCCCAAGGATAAATTGGGATGAGAAACATTCAATTTTAGTGCTTTACAGTTGGTGAATTCAGGGGCAGACAGACAAAATACTTGACAGATTCATAATAGTACACTGTCTCAAGACAAAGGATTTTATTCAGAAGAGGCAAGTGTTAAAATCTCAAGAGTTTTTAATGAAAACTTTATCTACTACTAGAAATTTCATTTTAAGTAACCCCTTTTTGCTGTAGCTTACAATTCAGCTCCTTATCCCCACCTTTTAGGTTTAGTGGCCCAAACTTATCCAGGTCAGGAGAAATAAAATGTTAGTCAATGAATCACTAAAATTCATCAAAGCACATTACATTTAGTATACAGAATCTAATTACACAGCAATAAATATCTTGCAGATACATCTCCCAACATGCTCACAAAATAGTGACAGACAAAAATATACCCTTAAACACAGGTTCTATCTGTTGTTAAGAGTCAGTGGTTTTTCAGAACTCTTCTGTTGTAGAGAAAGATACGTTCCCATAGGCTTAGTATTTGCTAGCATTGTTTAATGAGTCAGGAAATCAGAACATAAATGGGACATCTTCCTCAACAGCACTGCTTCTTCCATCATTTGTTGTTAATGAACAAATATTTAGACAGAGTGTATTTGTGCAGACTACAAAATACACTGAAGGCATAAAGAAAGGTGTTTCTCTAAAGTGATGGATCGTTGTGCCTTTCAAAAGACTCAATAACTGGATACAAGTAGTAGTTTTTTACATGCTTTCCTATTTTATTTGCTTCCTCAGGAGTTAATTTTCTTCCAAAAGCAGCATTTCTGGAGGGAGAAACAGAATCCTATTTTTTCAGTTTATATCAGCTTAGCTAAGCACACAAGTTTTCAAACATGAGAAGCACTTGTGGGCATGAAAGTGATTTGGAGCCATTGTCTCGATCCTCACTTACTACACCTTTTTATATCACCTGATGTTACTTTCCTCTACAGACTTTACTGCTTGTACCAATCCTGTAACACTAGACTATTAATGCAGCTACTATTTCATACAATCAGCATATAGCAACTGATTTTTGACCCATAAACACAATCTCTTACCTGGTACTACAGAGTTCTGTGTTGAACTGGATGAAGAAGGATCTCCACTGCTGCTCGGACCTGCATTCACTGAGGTCTGTGGTTCCTCCTGTTCCACACTAAAAAAATAGCATTGCCTTCAGGACAGGCTCACAATTGTCCTACACGTTTCCCACAAAGAATCTAGAAAGCAGATTGTTACTGACATTAATGGAGTACCATTTTGCAGTGTTGTGATGAGCACACTCTGAATATACATTAAAGTGTGAAAATCAAACAGGGAAAATATTCAGCTTAAAAATATCTCAAGAACATTAGAAATACAGCCAGCCTAAAACCCTTAAATTACTTTCTAAAACATTAGAGAGGGCTGTTGATTCTGCAAGTGCCTTTAAATCTTTTCAGCAAAAGATTAACTGGGCAATTTTGTATTAAATGAAAAGCCCACTCCTGAAAACCTGCAAGTCTTCACAGCATAAAGCGAGAGACAGTGTGGGTAAAACACACTGATGTCATGTCAAAAATATTTTGCCATTCTCTTCATACCAAGAATTTCATGATGAAGTTCAGAAACATTCAAAATAAACAGAAGTTTAATTAAAACTTGCTTTTCTAACAAACATTGCAGTCGATGGAGTAACTGCAGCTTCCCTGTTTTTGAAGTAATATAAATGAGTACATTCAGTACTGGTGAGCAAAATCCCACTGGGATGTTTTCTGAATCTCCTGTACAATTCTCATTTTTTAAGACAGGTCTTACTACATGTTGTCTTAAAAGCAGCAGCTGAAAATGTTTTGCAAGAGTAGTAATTTATTGAAAACAAAGTGACAAAGAAATTCTAGTTCTAATACCAAATCTACTGCTGTTTGATTATACAGCTTTGAAAATAGTTAAAGAACACAACAGATATATAAAGGAAAAAAAACCACCCCAGATCAAACGCAAGCACTTAACTTTAAAGCTCTTTAAGAAAATCCTTTTAATTCTATATTCACTGAACTAGGGTCCATTTGCATTTCTATCTTTTCTTACACAAGTGAAACTAAAGGTTTCACTCGTACATGTCTATGTGTCTCTTTCACTATGTTTGGGGAAAAAAATAGCACATTAAAGCAAAGGATTGGCCTCTTTTAGTCCTGCAAGAGGAACTAATGAAAGAATATGAGAGTGAAAAAGAACCATAAAAACAGCTCAAACACAGGCAAGTATAAGTTATAAAGTATTAAACACCCTTTTTTGAAAGAATCAGTTTTCAAGACAGGTGACTATTGCTGAGACTTTGTTTTGTTTTCCTGCTAGACGTGCTATTATTACCACATTATTTAACACACTTTCAAACACTTAGGAAGATCTTTTAATGATGATTTTTACACTAGTAGACACTGAGGCATAAAATAAACGGGCAGGTAGAATGAAGAACTTACATTTTTTTCCCTGAACTACCTTTGCATATTGATGAAGAATTTATGGATGATCAGCTCATAGAACCACACCTCAGTTTAAAACCAATGTACAGCCGTGAATAAATAATAAGCTTCCACAAGTCAACACAGCTCCACTCCCACTAGGGATGACAGATATTCCAGAAATACTGTCCGCTAGATTTTCAGATGGCGACCCTCTCAAGTCCTAGACAATCACCCTTACGCACCTTTACTCAGCACACCCCGCAGTGGCTCAGCACCAGAGGAGCTCACCCAGCGGCACCGGGGGAGCGACGGCACCCAGCGGCACCAGGGGCCCGTACTTGCCTTTCCGCGCCGTTCCCAGGACCGTGTCCCCGGTGCCGCGGCGGGCGGTGGCCGTGCTTGTGACTGCTCCATCCACGCCTTTCCTTGCCTCGCCGGTACTGTCTCCTCATTTCTACTCACAGAGCAAACACACGCACATGCTTCACCTCTGTTTGCCCGGAACGGCCCCCACCACACACGACCGGTCTCTTCGGGCGACCTCTTTCCCAAGCAGTTCCAACCTGTAACGACCAGGACGCGGACAGCTTCCCTCCGCCTGTCGACTTCCCTGCCGCCCCAGGACCAGCTCCGGGGCTGAGCCAGCCGCGCCGAGCCCAAACCCCGCGGGGGCAGAAAGGCNTGCAGGTTTTGGGCAAAATGGGGTGGCTCAGCACGATAGGGAGGTGATGCGGGGTAGAGGAGAGGCGGCCTGCGTGTTGCTGGGGAGGGGAGGCGAGGCAAGCTTTGAGGGGTGGGGACACCGAAAGGGCACCGGTGTTTCCGTCTCTGTCCCTAAGAGCCATCCGCTTGCTCTGGGAGGCTGAATATAGAGTCAGAATGTAGAAAAAGAGAGGTGCTCTCTCTGAAGTGACCTTCCTGCGTGAGGTTTCTTGGTGCTTAACTTACTTAGTTTTTTTCAGCCTTCTGCTGCTGGGCAGCACGCAGCTGGATGGGCGGTGTGCAGGCCCGAGAGCTGGAGCAGCTTTGGAGGTGGGCGAGAGGGGAGGGAAAAATCGAGGCTGCAGCAACTCCTCGGTTGGTCAGAGCACCGGAAGGGTAACTGCCCTCTCTTTGCAGTCAGCATAGTAAGCCCCTTCTCTTCTTCATCGTTGATTAGAGGTGTCCTTAAGCTGTTTTAGTACAATGGCCTTCCTTCCCCCCTTCTTGTTTATGCAGCATGTTGGAGCTAAAAAGATTAAAACCAGTGTGGTGAAAATGTTTGTTCATTTAATGGGTGATTAAGGTTAACAAAAAGTTGTGGAAAAACAGGGGTTTAGCCTTTTTGCTTCCAAAAAGATAGTTTGGAATAGTTTTAATAACTGAAATAATAAAACGCCAATACTGGAAAGTAGGCAATGAATTTTTGTTCTTTTGCATGTTTAGACTTTGCACTAGTTTGCTGTTGTTACTTGACAGGAGAATATTTTTTGGGAGATACTGTTTGTGTTGTAAGTGCAAAATGCGTGGAGTTAAAATAGCCAAGGAAAATGTTCTTTTGAAGATACGAAAAACTGGCCAAATCGCCTGCAGCTTGCATAGATCGTTTGTGAACTCTGTTTCTTCGTCTTTACAAGGCAGACCACCAGCATGGACTAATTTTAAGGCATATTTTGTTAATTAGGTCTGTTTCTCATAAATACCGATCTTTAGCTTCTATAAGCTAATTTTGAGTTGTAATACAGCAACAGGAAAAGAGTAAAAGTGCCTATAGGAAGCTGCATCAGCAGCCCTTTCTGTGAACTGTTAAATTGTTAATGCTGTCACTGGGGTAGACTGAATTAAAAATGATGATAGTATTGGTACTTGATGATTCATATGTAAATTTGCTACTGATACAGCTACAGACAGGATTCTCCAGAATGTTTTTTTCCTGATGTTTGCTGACTTGTGGAGAATAATTCAGAATGTCTAATACTTTGCAATAATCTTATGCTCTGCTTCATTCATTGGCTTTGTTTTATCTTTTTAATTTCTGATGCTAGTGAGCAATGTTCCAGGTTCTGTGTCCAATATGCTGCTGTAAAATGTGGGATTCACACCACTGAAATAGTTACCATTGGGGAAGAAGTATATTAAATAATTTGTTTTCTCACTTGAATTGCAGATATTTACTATAAAAATTCATAAAGAAATATACTAGACAATGTTTGAGATTTTTGGTTTCCATGTATGCATTTAAATAAAATACGCACATTCACCCCTACATTGTTCCTTAAGGGTTGTTTGGCTCATCTCTTCTTAAAGCTTTTTTGTTTGGTTTATTCTGATTATTTTATCTTTCACTGAAAGGTTTCCTGGTGTTACCTGAATGCTTATTGCTGCAATTTAAAACCATTATTGGTGTTCCTTCTGCCTTCTGCGGATATAGAAAACAATTTGTTATCTTGTTTTCTGAAACTATATTCTGCATTTGAAAATGCGAGAATTCTGTTCCTTTTGAATCTTCTGCATTAAAGAGTGGCTAAAGAGTGCCCATTCACTAGGGTATTATAGATGGCAGCTTTTAGCTTTGATTCTTCCTTCCTTTCTGTGTGGAGAACATATCTGTCCTTGAAGCGTGTTCCCAAAAACGGAATATACCACAAGGTCTCAGCTGAGACCTTCCTAGTGCTGAGCGTGTTTTGCAGCCTGTACTCATGCTGGAGTTGTAGGATGTCCTACAGCTGCTCAGCTTCCGTGAAGCTTGGGGCCAAAAGGGAAGGGGGAGTTGCTGTGTGATCGGTTGTTTTCAGTCTGTTTTTGTGGAATTGGCTGTGCTTGGGCTGTAGCAATTGAATGCTGCTCATCGTGTCCTGTGGAACTGCACTCTGCCATCGTGCTCTCTATTTACCTTGGCTGTTTCTCCACTCCCTTGACTTGAGGGACTGGTTTTATACTGGTGTATTTGTATTCCATTAAATACATACATTCAGACTATATTTATTTAGTTGACTAGTTAAGTTTAAAATATAACTGTACATTGCATTAAAACATTCTGCAAAGACCAAACTATCAAAAACGTAAGAATTTATGGTTTGAACATAGGTTTAGAATTGCTGCAGTCTGGCGAGTTGCCTTTCATCTAAACTGCAGTACATGAGCCTGTGTTCATTCTTAGCAGTTGCATCTGAAAATTAAAATTAGTTTGTCTAAACTCTTCTTTTGCTGAGGATTAAGCTGTGTGTTTTGTCTCATGCTTGCTGGGGGCTAAACACGCATTCTGCCAGTTAAAGCTCATCTTGCATAAGGCAACTCATTAAGCTTTTGGTCCTATGCAGGATAATCAAAACCATGATTTTGTCTAACAGTAAAATTTCTTTGTTCTAATGCCACTGAAATCAAAGCAATTTAAGAGCCTGTGTGACTTTGTATGCTTACTCTGCATTATAAGCTGTGATAGTTCTGTAGTGATAGTGTCAAAGCTCTTTGGTGCTTATGAATGTGAAAGTTGCTGCTTGTCTTTTTATCTCAGTTCTCAGAATATTCTGTTGTGCCATAGGTTCTGCTGTTGATGCTGAAAATCACTCCTGGGCTCTGCTGCTTTAGGTCATGGAATTATTTAGGCCGGAAGAGACCTTTAAGATGATGAAGTTGAACCATTAAACACTGCGAAGTCTACCACTAAACCATATCCCTAAGTGCCATGTCTGCCTGTCTTTTAAATAGCTCCAGGAATGATGACTTCACCACTTCCACGGATAGCCAGATTCCATGCTTGACAACCCTTTTGGTGGATGTTGGGAAAAATTTCTTCGATCTAAATGAAGGAACAAACTGCTGTAGAATTTATGGATTTAAGATGATGAGTCATGAGAGTTTACAGAATGATTAATAACTTTCTGCGTTTATTTATCGTTTGTATGTGTTTCATTTTTTCACTGTGTTTATTTTAAATCTCGATCCCTCAAAGAAGTCTTGATGGTCTTGGAGGTGCAGCTTCCTTCGGGGTCAGCTGTGCGGTGTAAGGATCGGAGTGGATCGGATCCGCACCGGGAGGGGGCAGCAGTGCGCTTGCACAAAATCGCCGTGTATTGGCTCTGTAGGGTCTTTCTTTTGTACCAAGTATGGGATTCCTGTAAAATCAATTTTAAAAGCAGAATCATACCAATGAGTCCCTTTGCAATATATCTTAAAAGTGTATTTATTTGTATTGATAGCTCTAAGGTCCAGGGAGACTGATGTTGCATATTTCATCTAGGCTTCCCAACAAGTAAGAAAGTGAGGCTTCTTTCTCCTGGTGTCAGCTTTTCTACCCTGCAGATCAGAGGTCATAAAAAAAACACAATGAAAAGTTGGAAAATTAAACCAAGATCATTGCATTAGCTAAGAGCTTATTTTGTTGCGGTGATTGGTTCTTGGAGATTTTTGTGTTTATTGGTTATTTTTTTTTTTGGATGTACTTTTGGCTGTTAATATGTCAAGAAGTACTTGTATGCTAACAACTGACTTTCAGAAATTTTGTGATGGGGCCTGCATACTCAGCTTATGATACTAAATATATATATATAAAACATATATGTGCATGTCTTTTTTTTAATCAGTGATGTGCTTTGATTTTTAATCAAATTGTGCTGTGATACTACATCTGCAGTCTTTTTCAATCAAGTATCCTTAGGAGTGAAACATGCTGGTCCAACCTTTGCTTCTTCTCCATGTTTGTTTTTTTTTTTTAATGGAAGTCCTCAGATATAATTTGCTGATTATTTGGATGAGTAATGAATTAATCTTTTTTTTTTCCTGTGGATCAGGAACTGCTGGCAGTGGTGGAGAGACTTTATGGTTTCTGATTATAATCAGAAGATTGCAGAAAATGCCAGCAATTTACATGATTTTGTTTATTGGGAGAAATGGAGCTGTGGTGTTATGGGTCTTCTTAGATAGGTTGGCACACTCCAGGAGACAGTCCCTGGTAAAAGTCCATCTCTGAGATCTTCTGCTTGTCATATCTGCCCTCTCCTCATGGGAGGCACAGATGACTAGGCTGTGTTTGCCACCTCAGTGATTGAATGTTGCTTTCTGTGACTGCAGACCCCCAGTGCTGCAACTGCTGTCACCGTGAAACAAAACAACTACAATCTCCAAAACATAACAAGAACAAATCAGAAAACCCAAACCTGAACCCTGTTAGACATTAAGGGAATAGTTGAAGGGGAATTCTTGATCCATGTAACAGCAATCTAGTGAGAGCAGAATGGCAGCTCTGGTGACTGCTGTTGCCAATTTGTTAGAGAAATGCAAGTGTTTACACATGTGAGTGTTTCCTGTTGTAGCTTCTCTGGGTATTAGAATCCAAGAATTCAAGATATATCATTACTAGGCTGCTATACTTGTGTATAAAATCTGTTATTGCAGGACAGGCATAGTCTTAGATACACAGATCTTGCTAAGTATTCTGTATAGTCAAGATCAAATGACTGAAGTGGTGTGTCTACCAAGTTACTTTTTAGAGTGAGAAGGCAGCACAATACTGGGAATTCAGAAGATAAGGCTCTCTACTGTGACAGTAACTCTTCCCTTGTGCTTATGTGGATTAATTTGAAATCTACATTTCAGATCAGGGGGTTCCAGTGCCCTGTGCTGGAGGACTATGGCTGTGAAAATAAACTTCCAGTCAACCTTGGACCTGTGTAGGATCTACTGCTCCCTGGAAATCTATGGGGCCTGATGGTATTTATCTGAGAAAACATCAGTCAGCTCTTTTGAGTAATCATGAGGCCTCTCAAGAGATTATTGAATGGTCTTTGGAATTTGGAGTGGTCTCAGTGTTGCAAGATGGCTAACACTGTCCTGATTTTCAAAAAGGGCAAGAAGGACAACCCTGGAAACTACAGGCCTGTCAGTCTCACTTCAGTGACTGGTAAAATTATGGAGAAGATTATTCTGGGAGGTATTGAAAAAACACGTGAAGGACAATGCTGTCATCAGTCACAGCCAGCACGGATTTCTGAGAGGCAAGTCCTGTTTGTCAAACTCAATTTCCTTTTGTGACAAGGTAACCCACCTAGCTGATCAAGGGAAGCCAGTTGATGTAATCTTTTTGGGTTTCAGTGAAGCTTTTGATACTGTCTCTCACAGAATTCTCACAAAATGTCCAGGACTCAGCTGGATAAACACATCGTGTGGAGGGTGAGCAATTGGTTCATGGGTTGAGCACAGAGGGTAATAGTGAATGGAGTGACATCACACTGTTGACCTGTTGTTACTGGGATTCCACAAGGCTCTATTTTAGGGCCAATTCTTGTCAACGTTTTCGTAAACCACTCGGACACAGGACTTGAAGGCATAGTAAGTAAGTTGGCTAATGATACTAAATTGGGAGGAACTGTTGATTCCCTTGAAGGCAGAGAGGCCCTGCTGAGAGACCAGGACAAATCAGAAGGCTGGGCAATCATTGACTGTGTGAAGTTTAACAAAGACAAGTGCTGGATTCTGCACCTGGAATGGGACAACCTTGAATGTACATACAGACTGGGGAACGAGATGCTGGAGAACAGTGCTGCAGAAAGTGACCTGGGGATCCTGGTCACTGGCAAGTCAAATATGAGTCAGCAGTGCCCTGGCAGCCAGGAGGGCCAACTATGTCCTAGGGGGCATCAGCAGCTGGTCAAGGGAGGGGATTGTCCTACTCTACTCTGCACTGGTGAGGCTCCTCATGTCAAGTCCTATGTGCAATGTTGGGCACCACAATATAAGAAACATATAAAGCTATCAGAGACCATCCAAAGGAGGGCCACAGAGATGGTGAAGGGCCTTGAGGGGAAGACATATGAGGAGTAGCTGAGGTCACTTGGCTTGTTCAGCCTTAAGGAGATTGAGGCGAGACCTCACTGCAGTCTACAGCTTCCTCATGAGTGGAACCAGAGAAACAGGCTCCAAGATCAGGGACTGATCTCTCTTGTGACCAGTGGCAAGACCAGAGGGAGTGGCATGAAGCTGTGTCAGGGAAGATTTATGTCAGATATTAGGAAAAGGTTCTTTGCCCAGAGGGAGGTTGGGCACTGGAACAGGTTCCTCAGGGCAGTGGTCACAGCACCAAGACTGACATAATACAAGAAGCATTTGGACAATGCTCTCAGGCACATGTTGTGGTTCTTGGGATGGTTTGGTGCTGGGCCAGGAGTTGGACTTTGATGATCCTTGTGGGTCCCTTCCAACTCGGAGTATTCCATGATTCTATGAAATCTCTCTTCCTAGAGAGATAAGCTGAAATCTCACCTCTGGTGCTGAATTTTATGCAGGTAACTGTGTGTACCTTAAATGAGCACTTGTTGACCCTAATTGTGAAAGAATGTTAAAGATCCTTTAGTTTTTCCTGTAAAAAGCATTGGTTCAAATTTGTTACTCCTGTGATGTAACACAGACTTCTATGCACCTGCTAATTTTGTAAGTCTCTGTCCCAGAAATGGCTGCACTTTCGTCTTTGAAAATAGCATGCTGTCTTTTGAATGGCAAAGTGCTGGATACATAGGTAGTCCTTTTGAATGTTTTTAATGTTTTAAATAAATATCTTAAATATGTCTTATATGCAGCATGAACAGTTACTTAACACTCTGAAATGTCTTTTGTTGGTTTTTGACTTATTACTTGTGGGCCCAACCTAAGAACTGTTAAATAAATGTAACAATATTCACCTGTCCTGCCGATAATGTAGGCATATGTAAGTTGTGTGTGTATACACACAGATGTGCATATCTCAGTCTATAAAACCAGACCTTCCTGACCATATATTTCAGTGTATGAGTGAATAGAATGCTAATTTAAAGGCATGAGATTGGAAAGTGATACTGCTGAAAGGGATAGCTGTGCTCTACCATGTTTCCTGTGGTGGTGTAAGTCTGATATGTTATTTCAAAACAACAAAAACTGGTCCCTCTGTTAATTTTATTGCTTTTATGACTTAGTTGTTTTGGGTTTTTTTAAAGATTGTGTCAGATGGTAAAATGGTCTGTCAAGCAGGTAGGGATGCTAAAGAGGCTTTACACTGCAAGAATACAGAACTGAACCTTATATTCTTTGCAGAGCCATTGTAGAGTAGAATATCCTGATGGAGATACCTGTGTTGAATAATGCTGTCCTACCTTTTTCTGGGGGGAAAGCTTCAGACCTGCATTGGAAGGTCAAGTTCCTGGCATAAATAATGCTGTCTTTAGAGTAGTGGCAGCTGGCAGCTTTTTCATTTTTCCTCCAGACTCATTTGTGTATCTTACAGGCCTCTAATAACAAAATGGTTGCAATTACAAGGCTGATATCTAGCCTTGTATTTAAAATTTGCCAGCAAAAAGAACTAGTCAGCATGTCCAAGGAAGTATTTCTTTCTGTGGTCCAATCTTGTGTGCTGCTTCACACCCTCCTTTGTCTGCTTTGGTTATAAGGTTGTACTTTTATACAGAGAGAGGTAAACTGCTTTGCTTTTACACATCAATAGCAGATGTCAGGGCTCTGACAGTTGATTTCCCACTGGAAGAAAAATTTGTGACACAGACCATAAGAATCATCTTTTTTAGTCGACTTCTATATCAAATAAATAAGGCTTTGAACAGCTGTAGAGACCGATGTTATTGCAGGAAAAAACCCTTAGAGGTACTAACACCTTATTTCTCGAAGTCTGTATCCTGCTCATATCCAAAGGAATGTAGTTGGTGAGACTTGTGTGCAAAGAAACATTATAATCATGTGAGTGTGGTCCTTAGAAATGGAAGGTAGAGGAACACAATGCTGGTTTTGAGCATGAGCTTCCTCAACTGTCTTGTATGTATTGTGTGCTGTAGTGTTCCTTTTGTAAGAGTACTGTTTGAGTGATACAGGAGTGACTTGCTTAGTCTCTCCCTCCAGCTCATCATCTTTGAAGATGTAAGGTGGAATTTCTTGTTTCAAGTGTTCTTTAAAAAAAGGAAAAAAAAAAAGCAATGAAAGTTTTGTGAGGTAAGAACTCTTCCTTTATTCTCTTCTGAATCCTCTCTCAGGGAGAACATGGCAGGAGAAGGAGGAAGCTCTATTCAGTGTATGCAAACTAGTGTGGGAGGCTTCCTGTTATTGATGTGTGAAGTGGGGAGAGCCAACATCTTTTGAGAACTTTCACAGAATCACAGAGTTAACTAGGTTGGAAAAAACCTTTGAGGTCATCAAGTCCAACCTCTGACCTAACACCACCTTATCAACTAAAGCATTGCACTGAGTGCAACATCCAGTCTTTTTTTACAACCTCCTTTCTGGTGGTTGTAGAGAGCGATAAGGTCTCCCCTGAGCCTCGTCTTTTCCAGCATAAGTAGCCTCACTCCCTCAGCTGCTCTTCACAGGGCTTGTGTTCTAAACCACTCACCAGCCTTGTTGCCCTTCTGTGGATGCATTTGAGCATCTCAACATCTTTCCTAAATTGAGGGGCCCAGAACAGGACACAGTACTTGAGGTGTGCCCTCACCGGTGCTGAGTACAGGGGAAGAATCACTTCCCTGGTCCTGCTGGCCACACTATTCTTGATACAGGCCAGGATGCCATCAGCCTTCTTAGCTACCTGGGCACACTTCTGGCTCATGTTTAGTTTCCTGTCAATCAGTACCCTCACTTCCTGCCTGGCTGCTCACCAGTCTCTCTCTCCCTAGTCTGTAGCGCTGCAGGGGGTTGTTGTGGCCAAAGTGCAAGACCACTTGGACTTGTTGAACTTCCTGCTGTTGGATTCAGCCCATCTATCAGCTTGCCCAGGTCCCTCTGCAGAGCCCTTCTACCCTCCAGATAGAGGGTAGATCAACACCTGCCCCGAACTTGGTGTCATCTGCACTTTGCTAATGGTGAATTCAATCCCCTCATCCAGATCATCAATAAAGACATTAAACATGACTGGGCCCAACACTGATCCCTAGGGGACACCACTGGTGACTGGCCACCAAATGGATACTGCACCTTTCACCATCACTCTCCGGGCCCAGCCATCCAGCCAATTCTTAACCTAGTCAAGAGTGCACCCCTCCAAGCTGTGGGCTGCCAGCTTTTCCAGGAGCTTGCTATGGGAGACACCTTATGGGAGTGTCAAAGGCTTTGCTGAAGTTCAGGTAGACACATCCTTCTCTGGATCCAACAGGCAGGTCACCTTGTCATAAAAGAAGATCAGGTTGGTCAGGCAGGACCTGCCCCTCCTAAATCCATGCTGGCTGGGTCTGATCTCTTGGCCATCCTCTATGTGCCATGCCTTTGCACTCAAGATGATCTATTCCATAATCTTGCCTGGCACGGAGGTCTGGCTGACAGGCCTGTAGTTCCCCGGATCCTCCTTCTGGCCCTTCTTTTGGGTGGGTGTCACATTGTCCAGCTTCCAGTCATCTGGGAGCTCTGCAGTGAGCCAGGACTGATGATAAATGATGGAGAGTGTCTTGGCAAGCTCATCTGCCGGCTCTCTTGTCACCCTAGGATGGGTCCTATCTGGTCCCATAGAATTGTGAGGATCCAAGTGACTCAGCACGTCTCTAACTGCCTCCTCCTGGATTACAGAGGGACTATACTGCTCCCTGACCCCATCGACCAGCTCAGGAGGCCAGTGGTCCTGAAGACAACCTATCTTACAGTAGAAAATTGAGGCAAAGAAGATGTTAAGTACCTCTGCCTTTTCCTCATTTTCAGTTACTATATTCCCCTCCACATCCAATAAAGAGTACATCCTGAAGGAAGAAGGATGGGAGGAGGGAAGGTTACCATGGGAAAGCAGTCTCCATATTCCAGTGTGTTGAGTAGAAAGTATGTGTGGGTTCTTTGATTTGTTTGGTGACAGGGGAAGGGTTTGAAGGGAGTTAAATATACCAATCTGCAGATACCTAGTCACATAATGATAGTGTATATTATCTACTCCTGTCTTGGTTACTATTTATATGCCATTTCATATTCTGGATACTTCCACGTGTCGTTGTGGCCTAGGTCTTTAATTTTTAAAACTCTCTGCCTTTGGTCATTCTAATTGCATGTATACTCTGATATTTATGATGGACATTGGGATTCCCTTCAATCTGCTGGAATGCATGTTTCATTCATGGCTCCATAAGATGCTCTGCTTCATGGAGCCCTTTTAGGACCTGTTTTTCAGACTGCTGCTCTTCTGGGCAGTGAATAGAAGCCAGGAACAGAGCGCTGTTGTCACTTACAAGTATAGATATCAGCCTGTAGATTTCAGAGCATGTGCCTATGTAGAAGTCTGTCCATAGGAATAGCACTGCAGGATCTGTCCCATATGTACAAACTAATAAAATTAACTTTCTGGACAGTTTAATTTCTGTGTATTTGTGTAAAAACAACCAACCAATAAAAATATATGTTAGAGCAAGATATACAACACTTAAGTGAAAACAATAAACTGTTTCTGGAAAGAAATGTTTGATAAATCACTAAACTAAAAAAACACTGCAGGTAGGGTAGTCTTAGCAGTATTTTTAAGATCTTCAAAAGTCTTAAGACAACTGAAACTGCTTATGTGCTTTGTAGAACTGAAGCAGTAATTGTTTCACATACAAGATGTAATATATCAGTTTGCAGTCCCCCAGAAAATATGAATCCAAGCCCAACCAAAAAAACTTGAGCTCTCAGCTTAATTGGAGGGAAATTGAAAGAGTGGATAGGACATAGAAGATGGTTTATGGCCTTGGTTAGCTATTGTTTCCCTGAGCAAAGCACTTTCTAATTGGGAGCTGGAAAGCTCTGGAGGTCTCAGGGAAAGAAGAATAGCTAAAGTAACTGGCCATAGGATAATACAAATTCTGTACTATAACCTTGGGGGCAGTCAGGAAGGATGACAGAACTCCACATGAAAAGATGAAGGGCTTTCAGAGGCTTTCAGAGACTACCAGGCCATGGGATTTAATCTCAATTAATTACCTAGCAACATGTAACTGTTCGTAGTGTTTGTTGTTTGTTTGTTTTCTTTTTTTTTTCCTTCTTTTTCCTACTTGGGTAAAAACTTGAATGTAAGTTGACTACTAATGTTTACTTGTTTTCTTTATAGGACATTTCTGCTTTCCTAAAGCTAACAGACAGTGTGATTACATCAGCTGAGACAGCATCTTCAAACACATTTTATCTTTGTTCAGAATGCTAAGTGTGAAAATACAGGTTATCATTGAGTTGTGTTTAAGTGTAGGAGACCTTCTACAAGAGAAATAACATAAAGGGTGAGTGTTGTATGGTGATCATTCAGTGAAATAAAATTGTTCCCATGGTTCTGGATAAAATTAAAATAGCAGATTAATGTATTTATACAGTGTTGCCAGCTGTGCCTGTATACTGTGTCCAATAGAGATGTACTTGAGCAGAGTGTCCATTAAAAATTTCTCCTAGGAGTGTCCTGGTTTAGGGCAATATTAGGTTTATCAATGGACAAGAGACGGATAGGGAAGGCAGCAATTTATTAAAATGTATATATGTACATATATGTATATAAAATGTATATATGGGGGAATAAATAGGTGTAATTGCCCAATTATGGNGGTAACCTTGGTAACCTGGCTACTCCTTCCAACTGGATATAGGCACAGGAAAAGAGTTAATTTTTTGCTTTGTCTTCCCCTGCGGTTTTTTAAGCCAAACCATTACAAGGAGGAATACAAGCATTTAGTAAGCTTTCTTATAAGAAGTTGCATCCATTCATGTCAGCCCTGTGAAATGAGAGAGGATCATTTTAGAAGAAATTTTGAGAACTGTGTTGACATGTTTCTTTTTCACAAAAAAAAAAAGTTAAATGGAAATAAAAGAAATAAATGAAAATAATTTCAGTGTCATCTGTATCTTCTTTTGTAATTGTTTTTGACCTACGTAGTGTAATTTCTTTGGATTAAATTCCATGAGGCAGAATCACCCAAGCAATGAACAGATTCTTCAGTAATGATTGTATATGGGTTATACTTGCTGTGTATGAATATACCATGACAGGAGGCTAAAAACGCTGAGATTGGGTAAATAACTGAAATCAGGACTGCAGAAATAAAATAAACATTACAATCATGTGCAGATCTGTTACTTGTTCATTTGTTTTTTACCTTGGGGACAGTATATATACAGTATGTACGTATAGATTGAGTCATGTATATGGTGACTGTACTGAAGGATAGTTAAAAGCCTTACAAAGTAATCAAAACCACAATTGCCTGGTGTGGGTGGGGGAGTGGATTAGGCATCAAAAAAGCCCAAATCAAAAACCCCACAACCCTCCAAACTTGTAATTATCTATGGATCTTTCAATTTGAAATGGCAGGGATTGATTAAATCAGTAGGTGACGGGTTGCAAAGTGGACATTTATCTCTGGAAAATTGTCTAAGCTTCCAGAAATTAAAATAAAATTTTAAATTTATTAAAATTATGTACCTCGCTTTTATGGTATAGAATATAATGGTACTTAAGTGTACAGTTTCATCTAGGCCACTGTGTTGTTTCTGCTTGTTACTAGTGATGGAGAAGGTGGTGATGTTTTCAGTGTAAACTGCTGTCTTCTGTCTTGTGTTTCTACTGGCCCTGGGTCCCATCTGGAAAAATTTAAATGTTTCATCCATGAATACTTAAAAAGTCATTCATATATTTTTACTGCATGAAATCTTTTTTTATGTGCATGCAATTTTTGTAGATACAGGACCTCCTGACAAGGAATTCCATAACTTCATTGTTAATTATGTGAAGAAATAACTCCTGTATTAATTTTGAACATTCCTTTTAGGAATTTTGACACAAAATAAATTTCTTGTTTTAGGACAGACTGCAAATGCTATGACCCGCATTGTAGACTTCTAGTATAATCTACTTCAGCCATCTCTTCAAGTCTGAGGAGTCAGGATTTTTGTTCTTTTGTTTTACAAATTGACTGTACAGAAATTGTTCTATATCTTTTGATCATCCTTGTTACCCTTTGTGCCTTTTCAAGCTCTAACAACTGTACAAAGTATGGAGGAATTAGGCACACTATAGATTCTTACGTTGTGGCACAGTGCCCAGAGTGTGCCGTCTTTGACTTGTGGTTCAATAATGAGCTCTTCTCAAATAATTCCTGGTTATATCCCAATATCTTGCTCTTGACTGACAATAAGTGGTTCAGAGGCTGAAGATGTACATACAATATCAGGACTTTTTAGTGTATGTCACTTTGTCACACATTTTACCTGCCATTTAATGTCTTATGAGTCAGTTCCTCTTCTCTCCCTGCCCCTTCCCCTCATCTTCTGAAAACCTCCAAAACAAAAACTGGGAAAGATGACCCCTCCTGAGTATGTGGAAATAACAAAGTTCAGCTCCCAAGCCTCTCTGCAGGTTAATTGAAAATAGTCACTGAAACCTTCTGCCACCTTACAATGCCTTTTCAGTAGGTAAACTGAGCAGAGCTTGCTTTAGGGGAGAGCTTGGAAAAAATCCATTACTTCAGGTTCCCAATTCTAGTGCTGATGAAATAACTTGGACTACACTAGAAATGTAATGTGACTGATAGTAAATGGTTACAGGCTTCCTGAATTAGTGCAAAATGGTTTGATGGAAAGAAAAAGTTTCTCTGGAAAGAGGTTACTAAGTGGCCCAATTTCTTTCTGGCTGTTGCTGGTAGTGGCAAGCAGTGCTGCAGGGACTGGAAAAGATGTTATTAAAATTTTTGTATGCAGCCCATACACAAAGAATGTGTCTGTCCCTAAAGAGAATAAGAGCTTGGTAGTTGCAGTTAGAAATAATTTATTCAGGATTAGTTAATGCTGCAGAATCTGATGGTCTCTTGTGCTGCAGTATGTAAGGTGTGCTGTAGAAGAAATGCATAGCTTTTGTTTTGCTTCTTGAATGTGTGCCATGAATACATTGTATTAGTGATGTTACAGTAGAGATAATCTAAAGATATAAGCAGTGTGATGAAGATAGTGTTTTATCTAAACTGTACGAGTCTTAACATGTTAGATATATCCTACCCATTAGGAGGAATGAACTCATGTTGAACATTGGAATGGAAATTGGAATGTTCCAATTTAAAGTCACCTCTGTAGTATACCTTAAAACATTATTAACAGGCTATGCTGGTTTGTGAAACCAGCTATTTCTGCTTCCATTTTCTATGTTCAGGGATGTGACCAGCATTTACGTTGTGTTTGCATGACAACTTTGGGATGGCAACACCAGTGGAAGGGTAGCTTAGTCAGCATCAACCTCTGGCAGCCTGAGTAGTACTGCTCTACCTGCATGGAATAGCGTCTGAGATGGTAAATCCTGTTTGATGGCCCAGCCACACCTTTCTTGTGCCACGTTAAGTGCATAGTTGTTCATCCATAAAGGTTACGTGAAACATGACACTTGGCCAGCGTAGCCTGTTGTGGTAATTTGGCCCAGCTTCCTCAGCTGGCCAACCAAACAAGCTGTAGACAGCCCCAGTTTTGCTGTATGTAATGGTGTAGGTAGCAAGTAGACAAGACTGGCCTTGGAGTAAGAAGACACACCCTGATAGATCTAATGCAAAGCCTATTTAATTCTCTAGAATTAATTTTTATGGAATGTGGATTAGCTACTAAATCCTGGAATGGCATTTAAAGGTTTCTTATCTAAGAACACCAAATCTCCTGAGAAGACACAAAATACACCTTTTCAGTTCATTTTGCTGAGCCAAAGCAAACCTATTGACTTAAATCATCAGAATAATATGCATGTTACAATTTTTGTTAATTTATAAGTATTCTGGGTCAGACTTGTGATGTGACTACCCAAATTAATCTGACAGATGAATCAGGCACTGTCTTATTTTTGGATGTAGTAACTTGACTATGTCCTTTAATATTCCTAATGTTAGTGACAAATTACAAAGCTTCATTTATTTGGCTTTTTCACTGCACTTTGTTTCAACATGTTGCATCACCTGTTTTTCTGTAGAATACTCTTTGCATGCACATCCCTTTTCACAAACACATGGATTGTGGTCTGGATTGGTTACTGTCATTGGGTTTGTGTCAGGCTAGATGGCAGGTAGGATGTTATCCTACTCTGCCACCAATCACTGGCTGGCTGAGATGTGAAGTGTTGGGAGAGTTGAGTAAAAAAGCAGAAATTTGCTCTGTATTAATGTGGAGTGTCCTGCCCAGCTTCAAAAACGCTCAAGAATAGTAGCAGATGACTTAATGCCAAGGCCAGTGACAAGCTGTTTCACCATGGTATTGTTTTCATAAAGTTGTCCTTAAAGCTGTATCCACTTCAGTAGAAGCTGGACTAAGTGGAAGGGCTTGAGATGTCTAGGCTACTGAATTTTTCCCCTTGGAGACAATTTGTTGGGCTGAATGTTTGTTTCTTTGTTCTCAGAGCAAGACTTTAGGGGTATTTTTGTATTCTGGAGAGAAAAAAAAAGTGTTAACTGTTGATGTGTTATTTTTTTCTGATTTAAGAAATTAATCTTCAATAATAAGCTTGAAAGTACTTTTGGGGCTGGATACAGTGCCATAATGTATGGACTCTAAAAATAAGATATACCTGATCCTGAAATAATAAATTTGCATTTGTAAAGGATTTCCATTGAATGGTATTATTTGTTTTGGCTTTTTTAGAGTATTATAAACTGAGTGACACTCATGTTTATGAAAAATCATTTTAAATACTGTAACTGGCATTTTTGAGATTTAATTCTTAAATAAATTTCTTGTATGCTTCTTTGGCTCTATAGGCTGTAACTGAAGTCCCATGCTGTACGAGGCATGCATAGTAAATCCAGGGTGACCAGTGCTACAGGTTGTTAATCTTTCTTTAAAGATCATTGTACGGTGAAAAAATACTAAATATTACATACATCCTTCTCTCATCTGATTTTTCCTGACTAAAAATTTTGGCATGAAAACACTGTTTTCTGTGTAGGTGTCCCTCTGATCCTTTTGTTTTGTTCTTCACCTGAAGCATCATCATCATTCCTATAAAATCAGAGCTGGCTGCTGTATGAATAATTTAAGTCTTACAAACAGAACTATAATTTCAAGTGAACAGAGTAAAAGCAGATAAAACACTTCAAAAATGGCTTTCAAGGAGTATCTCCATATTAGTAAAGCAAAGTGAAAATAAAAACTAATATTGCTGTGCATATAACACTGATTATTTTTTTAAAGAAGTTGTTTTCAGGTGTAGTTTTGAGATGGTCTGAAGTCTTCCAACCTGACTTCAAAGGTTACATGATCCTATCTAGATGTTCATGCTTGCGTTTACATGCCGAGATGCTGGAGAGGGACTCTGTATGTGTGTAAGGCCCAAATAGAAGTCTCAAGGTGTAATTTCTTTGTCCTGGTGCTAGTACATATAGTGCATTTATTTAGTGTGCTGGGGAAAAGCAGAATGGTACTCAATAGTCCATCGCAGGCATATATGGATATGATAACATATAGGCAACATATTAAAAAATAAAAACAATATTATGGCTGCAAAGGTTGGAATCAGTGATCTCAGAGGTCTTTTCCAATCTAGTTCATTATGTGATTCCGTAATTCTGTCCTGCAACTGAAAACTGTATCCTTTCTCCCACTGCCCTGCTGCCCTTGTACATTAGCAGAGAAAATACAGAGAACAGAAGTGCGCTGCCCCACCCTGCTACCTACTGCAGCTGTGACTTCTGGATGAGGAACAATTACTGCAGAAATCCATGGGAATTTGGCTGCTGTATCCCAGCAGCTTTTGGATGGTACTTTTTCATGGCTCAGGCAGATGTGGATGTGTTTTCCGCAGAAAATTTGTAAAGCCAAGGCATGTACCTGACACCAAATTCAAGGAGTCCCCTGAATTTCAAAGGCATGAAGTCATAGAGTGGCTCACTTTATTATTGCTAAATTTAAAGCACCTCGTTCGTTCCCGCTGTTGGAAACACTTGAATCTTTTAAATTGCCGAAACTTTAAAACCGGCACCTCGCAGTGCCGCGAGGGGGCGACCCAGGGCCGCCCCGCCGCCCGCCCGGCCCAGGTGCGCCGGGGAGGAGCCGGAGCAGGAGCCGGAGCTGGAGCAGGAGGAAGGGAAAAGAGGCAGGAATACTCCGTGCAGGGTTTCCCGTGACCTCAAACTCTTCACGCCCATAGATATTCACCACACGTAATACACATCGAGTTTTAATTCGGACACACCCGCAGTATCGTATTGTGTGTTTGGGGAGTTAGCAGATAGGTTAAGCAATGGCTGTGTAGCCCGATGGAATTGCGTGTGCGCGTGCTTGTGCAGGTTTCTCTCAGACTATCTTTTTACTTTATTAAGCCCATTCTTTCATAAAGAAATACTGTATCTAGGCCAAATTCTGCACTTACGGACATAAAGAAATGCTGATTCTTTTCAGGTCAGGACCTTTATCTCTTAATACCGACATTGGATAATACCAGTTTCTCCTCTGGGCTGACTTTGAGAATAGTATATGAAAATTCACACAGAAAATCTGAACAGCAGCATGCATGTGTTTTAAATCCTCTATCTAAACATAGATGATGTTCTGCTTAGTTTACACCACTATAAATACAGAATAATTCTTACTGGCAGAATAAACTGTATTTGATTGTGACAATGTTGGACAACCCTTTCTCCTGTTGAAGGCGACTTTGGCAGACCCAAGCCTTTAGGTTAGAAATGCATATTATAAATGGGAACAGAACCTGACTGGCAGGGATTTTTTTATTTTATTTTAACATCTGTAGCTCAAATATTCAGCCTTAAGGAGACTAAAGCTAGGTCCCTGAATCCAATAACTCCCAGAGTTACCTAATAGGAAACACTATACCCATATGGAATTTAGGCTATGTGAATCAAGGCTTACACAGCTATATTGCAGCACTCCAAAATACTCCAGTCTGCCTTTCCAAGGTGCCTTATTGTTATGGGCTCTCAGACTTAGTGACTCTGCATTAGTCATATAATCCCACTGTGATTCTAGATCATTTCTTTATAATAACCAAGTTTCTGCAGCCATTGCTTCCTAAATTATTTTCCAGTCCTATCTGATACCTGAGTGCCTTTTCTTCACAGTCTTGTTTTCACAAGGTATTTAATAGTATTGCTTACCTTCAGGAAATGAATGGCATCAATGATTATGCATAGACAAATATCTTAGTGTTTTCCTGAACTAGGGTCTACTTTTCTTGATATGATTTTTGAAAACAGCATATGGCTTCTGTAAGCCTTTAAGCAGAGGTATTAGAATATTTGTGCAAGAAAATGGCCTGGAAATGAAGCTTTTTTAATGGGTTAGATTATATATTTGGAATGGTGGTGGAATTAAATATGCGGTAACCGCAAAATGAATGCCTGTGGTCCCAGCATTCTTGATACTGTGCTAATAAGTAGGCTAAACTTGGGTGTCCCCAGCACTCCAGTTTGGAATAGCGCCCAGCTTTGGAGTGTAACATGCTTGCATTTGTATCTGGAATACGACTGGTATTCTCATGTTCAGTAATCAGAAGGAGGGAGTGTGAGTGAGTGAAACAGCTGCATGTCTTTGGCAGTAGGCTTTGCATTCTGACCGTTGTTGTGTAACCTCCATGCTCCAGAAGTTTGAATCCATTTCAGGTGGTGGGCATGCATTTATCTGGGAAAAGTATTAGCTGGTGAATTATTTCAAGTATATAAATAGAGTCAGGGAAACTGTCACTTGTTTCATATGAGAGTAATCTTAAGCAATAAGTACCTCTCTCTGACAGCAAATGCAAGTACAACTGAGAGCGTTTTGAGCTATCCTTCCCCTTCTCCCAAAGTGGATATGGCCAATGCCTATGTCTAGAAGCACAAAAAAAGTGAATGGTCATGATTGCTAGGACAAATTATTACTGTGTAGAGAGAAAAAAGGCTTTAATAAAAAGAACTTGGAGAACTAGCCAATGGCTTGGAAGGAGTAAGAAGCTGTTGCAGACCTGAAGAGGAGTGGAAAAGAATGCAGGTCAGTTATGCTTGCTATACCATTTCTGAAATGTCATAACCTGGGTAATCAATCATAAGGCTTTATTTTGTGGCCACTGGCTGCACTGGGTTCATGACAGCTGGATTCCCACTGTTCGCATTTTGTAGTGTGATGCAGATGCTTGAAGAAGCCAAGCAAGGAGAATCTCTCCTAAGAAAATATTTTGATAAGCTATTCTACTTCGTGCAAGCTGGAACATTTGATCAGCAACTGCAATCTTTGTAGATGCTTTTTTTCTATCAAAGTTGCTCTAATGATTTTAATTCATATTTCATAAGGTTTTTAGCCGTAGACACCAGATGTGAGGAAGCATTCTGATGTGTGTGAGGTTGGCAAATCTTTTGGGTTTGGAAAGTGAGGGCAGAATTCAGCATATATGATACTGTTCTTAGTAGGTGACTGATCTTACCTGTAGCTTTATGATGTTTTGTTCAGTTTAAAAACTATAGTTGGTCATTCCTGGGCATGACAGATACTGAAACGTTCTAAATCCTATGAGGTTCTGCTGGGTATATTTGCTGGGATTTTTTCTTTCCTTTTTTTTTATGTTGAAGGTGCTTGTGCCTTCTTTTCTCAAATGTACAGTTTCACATGCTCCTTGCTGGCTGTTGAGCTATAAAACAAAGAAGAAAATGCCTGATCAAAAGCAGGAGTTGGAAGGAATAGTGAGGTAAAGAACTTGGATTTTCTGTGTGTGGCACAGTTGGCATGATGGAGAGCATAAGCTTTATATGATGTTGTTGTATTTAGACTTGTATTCTGCTCTCAGCTCTTCAGTAGCAATTCTTGTTGTCCTGTCAGCCTGGGATGTGAAGATGTGTTAAATATATATATATAAATATATATATATATATATACCCCTATATATGAGTGTTACTTGTAACAATGTGAGGGATACAGTGTGTGATTAATGGTTATACTGGTTAGGAAGCTTGAGTCTTTGTAGCTTACTTAAGCTCCCTGGTAACAGTTGTGAGTTTCAGTGTGTAACTGTGAGTTTCAGGATGATGCCTTTGTAAGCCTACTCTTGCGGATACTGCAATATATAGTAGCTAAAGTCAGTAGGGCCATATTAGTAATACACATGAAAGATGAGAATCTGTCCCTATGTCTATGCATGTCTGGTAAATCCTGCACTAGGCAGTCTCTTTTGGAATGGCACAAGGACTCCACAGGATCATCTTAGAAATAGCCTAATAAGCATCATCAGTGGGAACAAAAATATGGGCCTTGCATCAAGCACTATCCCACAAGGCTTTTTCTTTACTTGGAATTTCATAATAAACTTTGACAAGTTCTTCTTAGGTGCTTTCTGCTGAGGTAGCACAGAGTACCAGTGTCAGCAAAGACCTGTTAAGTCAAGCAAAAGCCTGAACAAGTAGAAGACTTGACACAAGGGCTTAGATGTGTGAAAAGAGTGGCTGGAACAAGAGTTGTGTGGCAGAGCTTCCTGCTGGAGAGGTGGTTATTGCACTGGAAGGAGGTGTCCTGTCAGCAAAGCTGCTCTACCCTTGCTTAAAAAGCAAACAAGAAAACAGAAAAGCCCAACAAATAATGCACTGCCCATGGCAACACTGGCTTTATGTGAGGGATTTTACCAATGTGGTTCTCTCTGTTAAAAAGTATCAGTGAAATTATTCTGAAGGGGAGAATTCTGACCTGAGATCCTGTTTGGATTAGGAATGTTGAATCAGATAATTCCACAGGCTCAAGTTGAGGAGATCTGGGGGCAAGTAAATCAGGGCTGGCTCCACTAGGACATTGCTTTCAATAATGTGCTTTAAAGGGTTCCCAGGATCAATTTTACGTTATACCAGTACTGCATTTATTCACTGAAATTTGTAGTCATCAACTTTTAAAGTTGGGATTGACTTAAACTGGTATTTTAGGCAGGTCAGTCTGTACCTTTCTGTTGTTTCTCTCCTTTACCAAAGTAAAGTTGGATTGGAAATGGAAAAACAGTTTTGTGATGCTTTTGAAGATGTTTCTATTTAACAGGAATTGAAAACATAGCTAAACAAAAGTAGTCTTATTTCCCCCTTATTTGCATTTTCTTCTGGTGTTTGGCCAATCAGTGCAATAAAATGAGCTAGCACCTTCTTATCCTTTCACCGATTCCAAACTGCTGTTTATGTGGATATTTTTCTTTCCAAGGCATCCACCCCAATGGATATTTTCTTGTTTTGAATTTTTACAAAGTGGAGGATATTTTATTTATTACAGATTGTTTTGAAAATAATGGAACAAAACATGAGGAAAAAAATTAAGGCATGCAATACTATAATTCTTTTGTATTTATATTGAAGAGGGGATGAAACTCTTGCAGGTATTATTAAAATTATATAAAAAACCTCCTTGAAATTAAAAACGTTTCACAAGTAACATTATACCAAAAAAGTACAAAAACCTTACCGGGTGAGACATTTTCATGCTAAATCTAATTTTCAGTGTAGTGAAAAAAACTGTTTTTGTTTTAAGCTGTATAACTCCTGTATGTGCTACAAAAGCAGCCTGATTATGATAGTGTTTGTCCCAAAGACCAAAATACACTCTGTAAACAAGAAAGCCCAAATCCTGAAAGAAAATAAGTCATTACATTCAAGCTGTGTCTGGACAGCTCACTTCTGCCTACTCTATTAAAAAAAAACTTTCCACAGTGGAGTAAGCAGATAGTCACATACTCATTCCTTTCTTTGAGGTAGTCTCATCAGTAAGGGAGGAAAGGTGAAGCTGTTCAAATCAACAGCAGATTCAAAGATATCACTCTCTTTGAATGCATGTGGCAGTTCATGTTTTTCTCAGCTGTTAATTTTTTCAGGTAGAGTGCTATTTATTATTCTCAATCCAAATGTTAAATTTGTCTTAAAATCATAATTATGTGTGCTCAATGCTTATTAGGGATGAGGTTGATTAGCAAGTTATTACATTCTGTTTTCTCCTCACAGGAAAGAGGAAGTCATGGTGCATCACTTTTAGGTCACATTTGAAGTCTGTGTTTAAAGGTGCTTAAAACCATAGATAGACAGTATCCCTGCACTCCATTCAGTGTAGTGATGAGGAACTTTTCTGGAGAGTCGGATCTGTCTACACCACCTGCTCCCTCCAAGATTTATGGCACCTTAGAAACTCCATTTTACTCTCAGGCTAGGAATAGATGGAGAGAGAAGACAGCATTATTTCAAATTATTCAGGGTACCACCCGTTGATGGACATACTGTACAAACATTTTTCCTTACCTTTAATTCAGGAAAGAGTGAAAAGGACTCCCAAAGGAGCTTTCTTTTTCTTTATTCCTTTTTTTTCTTTATTCTTTTATTTTTCTTTATTATTTTTTCATTTTATTTCTCTTTACACCCCCCAACCCCCACCCCCTCAGCTAACTACTCACTTAAGAAATAACACAGACAGACCTGTGATTCTGGACGTGTAAATCATGTGCTTTGTGATATTAACTCAGTTTTGTCCCATCTGAATTTTACAGATTCCTCCCCTCATGGAGAGGACAACCATAGTTACTGAACGTATGCTCTTCAGAGCATGTGTCTCTTATTTGATTCCTTTTCCTACTATTACTATGATATTGCATGGCTACCACAAAGATTTGTATTCTCCTTTTGAAGCAGCTTGTTCATAACATTACTTTCTTTCGTTGGGGAAATTTAAGAACAATGCATGACAAAGAATCTTCTGGTAGCCACACTAAATAGATTTTTAGCAGTTTGTTAAACTGGGGACAAACTTGAGCCAAACTCCAAAATCTTAAAAAATTTCTGTCTCTCCAAACTTTGAAAGCTTCACATTGAGACCTCAATGTACTTCTTACTAGTAGAGACATCTGTTAAGCGTTAAAATATATTTATTTTATTAAAACAACCTACTAAAAAATGAAGGGGCTTGAGTCCAGCAGAGAAGTAATCCAAATGTACCTGATAGAAAATTCAACAGTGAATATAAAAATTAAAACTTGGGGAAGTCAGAATCAGGCATGAAATCAAAATAGACTAAAGGCTAAATATAGACTAAATCAAAGAATTGTTGCTATAGATATAGAGAGGAAATTTTGCTTAAAAAAAAATAAAATTGAGGTTCCTTTCAAGAATGCGATTCCCAAAGTCGTGAAGAATGAATTCTTGGCACCAATTTTTATGCTGTGTAGCTCCATAGTTATCTTTGTTATGCTGACTACATAAATTTTTTGGTGATACGTCTGTAGAGGGCTGGTGTTGAGTCTGTAACATTGACACTCTGATATCTTTTCCTCCTCTTTCAGCTAAGCAACTATTGGTAAAGATCAAAGAAAATGAGGAGGAGGCCTGACAAGAACCAGTGTATGAGAGATGCCTGCACAGCTTTAATAAATAAAAAGGGGTTAAGACTTCAAATTTCTTGCAGGATATCAGTGCATGTGGGGCCCTGTTTTGCTGTAACAAACTACATTACACCACACTGTCATATTTAGACCTATCTGGTACTTTGAATATTAATATACATGAAGAAAAGAAATTTTTTTTATCACTGGAAATATCTGAGAATGTTAAACAGTTATTAATCTACCAGAAGGCATTTTTTTTTCATCTTCATCTTTTATGTTTCCCTCCATAGCAAAATTAGATTTGTGGGTTTAAGTGTCAGTGTCTAGTTTGTTTCACTTTCCAATTCACAAGAGTTGAGGAATGTATAATAAGAACCTAACTTTCTTTCCAGAAAGGAGCAACTCTACATTAAAACTTAACAAGATAAAAAGGAAAGCAAGGAGATAATAAACACAAGGTAAAAAATCTTTCACAGTGAAATATTGTCAGCCAAAGTAAGCCTTTCCAGGGTGAACAAGAATATTACTGAGGCCTCACAGAAGGTATCAATGCACTTGCATTATGTAAATAGTAAAAATGTTTGAAACAGAGTTGGATTAGGAGAGCAGTGTTATGTTCTATGAGACATGACACTTCTTAATATATTGAGAAGATATGACACTGTGTTTCTTCTGCTTGTGTAGAGATCAGGTGCAATTCTATATCAGTGACTGGAGGTGAAATGGTGGATTGTGCCTTCTAAAGCTCTGCTCACTCTAACCCTATATATGCAGTGTGCTCATATCTTGTGTTAATGCTATAGCTCTTATCCCAATAGATTTATGTCAAAACTTACCTTCCTTTTTCAAAATTTACGTGTTGGTTGTCCAAACATTTGGCAGCCTCTTGTTAAAAATTCATCCACCTAGGGTTTTTATGCCAAATACTTTTAAATTATTTACTTTTGAGTTGTATTTTCTTGCAGGATCCTTGTTATGTTTCAGGTAAGTCTGAATAAAACTAACCAGAGCTAAGTGGAAATCTAAAAATGCTGAGGTTATAACTTAGTGTATGTATAACTGAGTATGTTTCCGATGTGTTGGTCCTGTAGGATGTAAAATAATAGCAACGCTAGTGACTGCTGACTTACAGTACACTAAAATCAGAAGAAAATTTAATCTAAAAATTTAGTTGATAAACGATCTGCTGCTGATAGATTGGTGTGTATGTGTAACTATGGTAAGGCATCAAATTTTTATATATTATGTAGGTTTGTGAAGTTCCCCCTGCTTGCAAATAGTGAAGATGTGAAAAAAAAATATATAGTTTGTTGCAAGCAAAATGCCGCTCAGTGCTCTGTGCCTTTTTTTGTTTTTGTTGGTGTTTTGTTTTTTTTTTTTCAGCTAGAATGATACTCTAACTGTTGTGGGATTCCACATGAAACACACTACAGGAAAATTATATGGACATGTGAACAAAGCCTGATGTCTTTGTTACCACGGGTGAGAATTCCCACTGTGCTGATATGGCAGCTCTGTCCTTGGGCATCCTGGAGATTCCTCTGAGTGAGGCAGTGCTGTTGACTGGATCTCCTGGCCAGGAGCGTGGGGTCTGCCTGGGAAAAGGGCTATCAACAGTCCAAGGTCATCTGTGCCTATTCTCACTGTTTGTTGCTTTTGCTGGTAACTGATAAAGGCCCAACGTCTGAATAATGGGAGCAGCCAGGGAACCATGTGTGGCTTAATCCTGTTTTTGCAATACACTCCCTGCCAAGCTGCACCAAGAGCTTTTTGCCTGCAGCGCAGGAATAGGCCTATATATCCAACAAAACAGGACCAGAGGGACTCATTAAACTCCTAAAAATGACCTCAAGCAGGTTTTCTTAATTCTCTGAAAATGTCGCCAATTTGCATTAGAAAATCTCAAGGCTTTCTAGAGCGTGGCTGGATTTTGGTGCTTTCACTCAGTAACACAAATCTATCTTCAGTTCTCCAGTGCAATACAGTCCTAGGCTTTTTTTTCTTACGTGTGAAGCAAAGTCGTTGTTATTCCACAAGTGAATATTGCCCATCCTAGGGTAAGTGCTAAAATGTTTGCCATTGAATAGATATGATGGCAATAAGAAAAATTGTACCAGAAATCCTTGTAAAAGTGAGATGCAGAATAGGTTGCTAGTCCACAGTCACCAGTTCAGGTGCCTGCAAAGCCGTTTGTTTCTTTGCAGCATGTACATCAACTGTGTGCTTATGACAACACGGCAGTTTGTGGTTAGCTTTTCCTGTGAGCAGTGAGAGTACTGAACAGCAGGGTCTGAAGTCACATTCAATGTCACCTGGGCTACTACTATATTAAATAATATAATGTAATATGATAATGGAAACGTTCTTAAAGATTACTTCCCAGAACTGTTTTGGGATAGATCTCAGCATCTTGGCAACTCTCCAGCTGACAGAAAGCTTATTTCTCCTAAGCAGTGCCTGTAACCAAATGGCTTAGATTGCTTTGATGGAAGAGATGATTCCCTTCAGGGATATATGCCTGGCACAGTACCTAGGTTGACCTAGTAGCTGGAGTAGGCAATGTTTTGGAAAGAGGGACCCTAGGCAGATCTTTAACTTTTTGCAAACTTCTGATGACTCCTTAATGTATGGGAAACTGCTGCATTCCTCTCATCTCCCCCTTCTCGCTGTGGGTAATAATTTCTCCTTCTTTTTGTTCTCCATCCCTCTTTCTTTACTGTTTTGCCTCAATATTTAAAAGTTTTATTTTGCCAAACAGGTGAGAAAAATTTTGATTGTCTTCACCTTTTCAAGTTCAGCTCAGGAAGCTTGCTCAGGAAGATTGCTACTTCTACTCTTAACACCCTAATATCTCACAGACATCATTACTTTCATCCTTTTGTTAGTTGTGAATCAAGTGAGTTCTCTAGCCTCCTCCCTTTTACTGCTTTTACAGCAGCGGTTTTAATCGTCTTTAGTTGAGTTTCTTCTGGTAGTATAGGTGTGAAGAATGGGGAAGCAGGTTTGGTTTTGGTGGTGGTTGTTTGGGTTTTCAAAGAGATGGAGGATGCCTAAAGGGAGACAAGACCTTTGAGAGAGGGAGAGAAGTATGCGATGATAAAGCTGACATTACGATCAGACGAAGAGAAAACTTCTTGGTTTGATTCTTCTCTTGCTGACGCCTAATTTACACTGGCTTAATTTCGTGAATTTCAGTGGATTTACTCATGAGAGTGAGATCAGGATTTACACCTCTTAAATCAGTCGGGTCACGCTCCATAATTCATTCGCAAACTCCTTTAATTAGTTGCAGGTAAGCCCAGACTTCCTGGATTTCGCTGCCTCCCCAGGAATGGACTCTGTCTGCTCCCTGTCGCGCTCCGGGGTCCAGCCTCCCGCTCCTCTCACCGCAGGGCCACACGTCCGCTGACACGCGGGGCAGGGCTCTTCTCCCCGCGGCTGCCTGTGCCGGAGGGAAGCGGGGGCCAGCTCCCGGCGCGCCAGAAGTTGCAGTGTGGGAGAGACGATCCGGGCTGTGTAGGGCCGAGCGAGCGGGCGGTCCGGCCGCCGCGCGTTATGTAAGGGCGCAGGGGCTGCGGGCCGGGATGACTGACAGGGAGAGGGAAATTCCTGGGGGAGGGGGAGCGGGAGCGGCGCTGCCCTGAAGCCGCTGCCAGCGCCGGCGGCTCATGGAGACCTGGCGGTGGAGCGCGGCTGTAGAGAAATGGAAGCAGCCCGGGAAGGACGGCGCCGGGCAGCGTGCGGAGTGAGCGGGCGGCACGGGGCACGGCGCCTGGGAAACGGCAGGGCAGCGGCGGCGCTGCGAGGGGGCGAGGAGCGAGCCCCGCTTTCCCTCCGTCGGCGCGGGGCGCTAGAGCCGGAGCTGTAGCGCGGCGGGGAAGTGCCCCGCTGGCCGCCCTGAGCCCNCTGTTTTGCCTCAATATTTAAAAGTTTTATTTTGCCAAACAGGTGAGAAAAATTTTGATTGTCTTCACCTTTTCAAGTTCAGCTCAGGAAGCTTGCTCAGGAAGATTGCTACTTCTACTCTTAACACCCTAATATCTCACAGACATCATTACTTTCATCCTTTTGTTAGTTGTGAATCAAGTGAGTTCTCTAGCCTCCTCCCTTTTACTGCTTTTACAGCAGCGTGTTTTAATCGTCTTTAGTTGAGTTTCTTCTGGTAATATAGGTGTGAAGAATGGGGAAGCAGGTTTGGTTTTGGTGGTGGTTGTTTGGGTTTTCAAAGAGATGGAGGATGCCTAAAGGGAGACAAGACCTTTGAGAGAGGGAGAGAAGTATGCGATGATAAAGCTGACATTACGATCAGACGAAGAGAAAACTTCTTGGTTTGATTCTTCTCTTGCTGACGCCTAATTTACACTGGCTTAATTTCGTGAATTTCAGTGGATTTACTCATGAGAGTGAGATCAGGATTTACACCTCTTAAATCAGTCGGGTCACGCTCCATAATTCATTCGCAAACTCCTTTAATTAGTTGCAGGTAAGCCCAGACTTCCTGGATTTCGCTGCCTCCCCAGGAATGGACTCTGCCTGCTCCCTGTCGCGCTCCGGGGTCCAGCCTCCCGCTCCTCTCACCGCAGGGCCACACGTCCGCTGACACGCGGGGCAGGGCTCTTCTCCCCGCGGCTGCCTGTGCCGGAGGGAAGCGGGGGCCAGCTCCCGGCGCGCCAGAAGTTGCAGTGTGGGAGAGACGATCCGGGCTGTGTAGGGCCGAGCGAGCGGGCGGTCCGGCCGCCGCGCGTTATGTAAGGGCGCAGGGGCTGCGGGCCGGGATGACTGACAGGGAGAGGGAAATTCCTGGGGGAGGGGGAGCGGGAGCGGCGCTGCCCTGAAGCCGCTGCCAGCGCCGGCGGCTCATGGAGACCTGGCGGTGGAGCGCGGCTGTAGAGAAATGGAAGCAGCCCGGGAAGGACGGCGCCGGGCAGCGTGCGGAGTGAGCGGGCGGCACGGGGCACGGCGCCTGGGAAACGGCAGGGCAGCGGCGGCGCTGCGAGGGGGCGAGGAGCGAGCCCCGCTTTCCCTCCGTCGGCGCGGGGCGCTAGAGCCGGAGCTGTAGCGCGGCGGGGAAGTGCCCCGCTGGCCGCCCTGAGCCCCCGGGTGTCCCCCGGCACGGCGGCGACCCCGGCGGCGGCGCTGCCCCTTTAAGACCTGCTCGCCGCCAGTTCCAGGGAGAGGGAGTGACCTCTGGGCTTTGACAGCTCCCCTAATAACCAGCAGCGCCCCGGCCCCGCCCCCGCCGCACGATTGGTTGCCGGGCCGGTATGCCGCGCTCCCATTGGCTGGCCGCTTCCCCTGAGCGAACCTTTAGAACTCCGAGACACAATATTCTGTTACATTGTAGCAAAATGGCGACTGTCATTCACAACCCCCTGAAAGCGTAAGTAGGAATCAAAAATGTACATATTCCGCGTGGTTTAAATATGAAAAAAGGCGCCTTTCCGGCGCCGGCTGCCAGCCAGAGCCGGGTGCCGGCAGCCTCCCGGCGGGTGCCTCCTCTCGCCCTCCTTTCTGCCCCAGCGACTCGCTCGTTTTTTTGTGCAACATATCCCCGCGGCTCGCGCCGAAATTAACGAGGAAAAAATTGTTGGGTTAATTGGCGCCCGGGCACGNGGACCGGCACCGGCCCGGGGGGGCGCTCGGTGCCTCCGCGCTCCCTCTGCGGCTCAGAGTTGCCTCCGCAAATCTTTGGGGAGTTGGGATGTCTTGACGAAGGGGAGCGAGGCGGACCCCTCCGCTTCGCGGCTGGGCGGTCGGAAAAGCGGGGGAGCGGGGGTACTGCCGGTGCGCCTCGGCGTTCCTACGGGTGAGGGAGCAGACTTGGGTGAAATGAATGACTCGGGACTGCCGGTAGCTGATTTGGGGCAGGAAGTCCGGAGATCTGTTTTGCATATGACAGGCTTTCGCTTTTCAAAGTGGCGAAGAGAGTTGATTGTGTTTCCATCTTGAGGGCGCGCACAAGCCGCCGAGGGTTGCGCGGAAGGGCTCTGACCCTGCTCGAGACACGGAGGGAGGGAGGGGACAGGTACTTCTACCATAGAGGTATTCTGGGGTTCCCGGTCTGGAAATAAGGTTGATTTCTGAGGGGGACCGCGGGAGCCGGTTGTCGTCGCCTGGAAGCGTCCTTTATTTTCCTTGTGGTCTGCAGCGCACGCCGCTAATCCCCGAAGGCATTAGGGAGAGTGGGATTTGGCACCGTATGCGAGGAAAGGAGCTGTCTTAACCTTTTTCAAACGACTTCCCCGCTAACGGGGGCAGCGCTCTTGATAGTAAAGCAGGGAAGCAGAGTACCTGGCGGTGACGCTTCGTTTGCACTTTCTGGCTGCGCTGAGTGGGTGTTTTTATACCTTGGAGTTTTATGAGATGAAATTAGGGCTGCGAGGTTTTTTTCCTTTTTATTTTTTTTTCTTTTCTTTTCCCCAACTCAAGTCTCTCCGGCTTGAGTTGGAAAAACACTTGAAGGTTTTTCCAGGGATTCTTGCGCTGTCTCTGTGCGATCCGGAGGGAAAGGGAAACCTCGAGCTAGGAAGGGGTGCTGACATGTTTATCTACTGCTCCGTCCTGGCAGAAACCCTTTGCTTTCATTTACTCGCCCTTTCGGGTACAAAAATCCGCGGGGGGAGGGGAGCGCAGCTGCCAGGGGGTTAATCAAAGAAGTCCGAGTATCCTCATGGGTGGGTGGTGGGAGACTCAGCCACGCTCTGAAAACCGCGCGGAATAGACGGCGTTGCCCCCCCCGTTCGACGGCAGGTTTGACGCTTTTGCAGGCGAGAGCGATTTCATCCCGTGCCCCTCCCGAGCGCTGCCCGGGCGCAGGCACCGCACCCCGGGGGCCGCACCGCCCGGCTCCGCACCTGGGCTGGGAGCAGCCGCGGACGTGTGCCGTCCGCCAGCACTGCCGGCAGCGGGAAGGGAAGCCTGGGCTCAGTGGCCTCTGGAGACGGCGGGTGGGAGGCGGGGAGCTCCCTGGAGTGGCGGCTGCCCCGGGAACGTGCTAGGCGCCCCGGCCCCCACCCCCGCCCCGCCGGCGGACGGGACCTCGCCTCTCCGCCGTGCACTTCGTGGCACCGTGAGGCTCCCAGCAGTCGCGGTCGATCCTGCAGAAGAGCTGCTTGTGCCGAAATGAATCGGGACCCGATCCTGCTGCTGTTAAAGTCGGGGAAGGCAGGATGAGGCCATTTATAATTAGCTCCCTTCTCCTCCCCTCGCCCCTGGGGGTGTGAGAGGAAGAAACAATAGACATCAAGTGCTGGGTTCTCTTCCCTCTGTGTGCCTTTTAAAGTACTGACGCTGTGTGGAGGAAGCAGAATTGGTACTGGCTGTCTGACACCATCTGCAATTTTGTTGACAACTTGTTTAATAAAACATTTTATAATTTTCAGTTATCCTTTAAAGTTGCTGATCGAGAAACAATACACATGTAAATAAATTATACATGGGATAAATTAGGACAAAAGCAGTAGGACACATAATAAGGGAGAGATGCAGTGCACAGTGTTTTATCCTCATGTGTCCTTCCTGACAATGAACGGGAGCTGAATGACATTTGCATTTCCTCTGTCTGCGTTTTGATTGTATCTCAGAACCCACAAACGCCCCCTACAGAAACCGGCCACACAAAGGTTTTGCTTCGAGATGGGGGACAATATAGAGACTGAGAAATCCCAACTCAGGTATAAAGCAGCTCCTTGTGTGTGCCTGTGCGCTTAAGAGTGTCCAATATTCACTTTGTCTCCGGCACTTGGACACATATTTGGCCTTGTTCGTGTTAGTCTAATCTGTCTGGATAATGTACTTCAGTGTACCTGAGCATCTGTGGGAATGCATTTCATAGAATAGCTCTGTGCGTGAAGTTTCTTATTAATGATTGGCTTCTTCTTACACCCAATTTATCACTTTCTCTGTCTAGCACTCTCTTCTCACTTTCTGGTTCTCTTTTGGTACTTTTATCCTTTTGCTCTTCTCCACTTCCTCTGGTGATCCAATCAACCTGACATGACTGCCTGTTATTTCTGCCATTTATTACCTTGATGTTTACCAATATGGTGCTACTGGCAAATATATCTGAGATCTAAGTTTAACAGATCTGCAAGATAAAGGTGGCAGGTGTTCGGACAAACACATTCTTCTTCATCTGTAGAAGTGGCAGTATTCTGACAGCTTTGATGGAACAGCAGTGGATTTGAAGCACTAAATTTGTTGAATTGTTTTTTTCCCCACGGGTTTCTGTACATATCTCCATATTTTTTCTTTCCATCTTCTTTTCCTTTGGATATCTTCATATGAAGACATTTAAGTGGTGCAATAGAAGAAAAAAAAGTACTCTGAGTTACTTCTAATGTCAGTCAGAAATCTCAATAGACTTTGTAAACATTAATTAATTAAACCTCTCAACACCCCTGTGAACAAAGGATTATTACCTTTGTTTTATGGATGGCCAAACTAGGACAAAGTGGTTCAGAAACTTTCTAAGAGATCAAGTCTAGAATGCAGCCCTTCAAATTCCAGTTTTAGCATCTAGTCCAATTTCCTCCATCTCTGCTGTATTAGCCATGTGCATATGGTAGCATAATGCATTTAATGTAATTAAGACCTTGTAATATACAAAGGGTTGTCTGGAAGCAGAGCTGGTTTCCCCCCACCCTTTATCTGTTTTTACTCCCCCAGCTGACTTTTATTTCAGATTGTCAATTAAAGATACTAAATGGAACATATGTTAGGCTATTGCCATTTCAGCATGAGAGATCCCTCATGCTGCATAGCGCTCTGCCTGGGCGCTCACCAGAGGGGCTGTTTCTTTCCAGTAGTTTGGCAGTTAAGCTTTGCCAGTACTTTCCTTTTTGCTCAGGACAGCCTCTGGGACAAAAGAGGCTAACTTAGGCTCAACTGCTAGGCTAGCTTACTTGCATGCTGCCTATATTGTTGGATAATTTTGACGTGCTTGGGGACACTTATTTTCTGCCAGGTGTTTGGGGACTAGATCATCACAGATTTGTGTGCACAGTGCTAGAGCTGACCTCACAAACCCTAGCAGGCCTGTTCTGTCTCTGCATTCCCACTGCAAGCACACATCACCTGTCAGTTTTCCAAATGCTGTACTTTCTCAGGTAAAATTGCCTTGACAACCAACTCCGACCCCTGGGCTGCCAAGTGTCCCTCCCTGTGATGATGAATTCTGTGGCATGAGACACCTGTGAAGAAATGGTCTGTGTTCAGACCCCTGTTTCACATTAGTGAGAGACCTGCACAGGTCTTGGGTTTTGTATGGCAAGACTAATTCATTAGTGATTACTCTGGCTTGAACTCAGGCTGGGGACTAACTGGAAGGTTCTGTATCCCATTACACATGCTTGAAACAGCCTTATGTCCTGATTAGGTGGTCATGAAGACTGACTTTTTTTTTGGACGTTGCACAAGCATCTGGTTGCTGATTTTTAATATTAAAGTAAAACTGTAATGTGCAGTGCTGCTGTCAGCAGGTGGAAGCAATAAAATAGGAAGACAGTTAGGTTGCTAGTTCAGTGTTTACAAGTGATGTGGAGATGATTTTAATGTGTATTTGTGGAAGGGAATTTTCTTCTGCTTGACAGAACAAGGTTTGTTGGGAACATAAAGTCAGGTACAGCACTTCCAGTGTGGCTCTGATGTTACTTAAAAACATAAATGAGCCTTAATGTGATACATTTGAAATCAAAACTGTTGTTTTGATGAAAACTATTTTCTATATCTCAGTACCAGCTCTCAGAGAAAAAAGGGGATGAGTGTTACTCTATGAATAAAACCGAAGTCGTTTTAGGTCAGAAAAGCCAAGTTAAGAAGACATGAGTTTGAATATGAGAGGCTCTGATAAATGGTATAGTACTAGTTACTAGTATTATGTCTGGTTCCACCAGTTGCTTATGCATGATTAGTTGTTGCAATGCTTTTGTAATTTTGTTTTGTTGGTCTTCCAGCCTTTCACAGTCTGTCCACTTGTGTGGATAGGGGGAGGTTGTATCTCAAAATTGCCAGTGAAGAAAAAGTTTTTAAAACGTATGATTTCTGATGTGTGAAAACAATATTGAACTATCTGGGTTGGGCTACAGAAGCCCAAAGATAAGATTTTTGGAGCATGTAATCATTTCAGAGTAAGCACACGTCCAATGGGCTGGACACACGATGCCTGTTAGATAGCATTCACAGTGTCCAAGTGGGAATAGTTTACACAGACCATGCAGAAGTCAGGTACACAAAGCAAAATGGGGATCTGTCTTCTGTCTGTGTCACAGTGAAGTTAATGTGGCTCATCCTTTGTGGAGCTTAATGAAAATTGATTTCTTCCTCTGCTTTCCAAAAACTGGAAGCGTGGTATTTGGAGGTTGCTCTCAAGAGCAGACTTTGTTCATCCTGTATATCTGTTTTCTACAGCTTGTGACAGTTGGCTGTACCTCTATTGTCCCAAAATGAGGCATTCCAATGCCCTCATTGGCTGCAAATAAACCTTCTTTTAGGTTCTTTTAGTATTGTAATTTGCCGAGTCTGGAGTTTTCTCACTCTGGTTTGTCTTTCATGTCAGAGCTGAATTTCTTTGCTCAGTAGATCAATTTTACAATCTTGGTATTTATTCTGGGCTCATCACTGTGTTGTCTGTATGTGATGTTGCCTTGAGCAAGAACCATCCCTGTATTGTTTATCCCGGAGGACTTGTAGAAGCGGAATGAATCTGTTCTGGGAGTTGATGTTTTTTTCCCTCAGAGAGACCAACCTCTGATCTGAGGTTTCCGTGTCTGGGGTGACATGCTCCCATGTGCAGACAAGCAGCACCAAGGCAACATTGCTTAAGGCCTGTTCTGAGGGCTTCATTAGGACTGTACTTCTCTTCTGGCTTTGCCTGGCAGTTTTGCCTGGGATGCAGAGACTGAGGTGTGTTAATTGCTTCCTTAGTGAAGGTCTCAGTTTTAGTACTGGTTTGTTTCTTTTAAGGAAAGTTAACTCATCAACACAATATAAAATGAATCATACTTTTAGACTACTTAAAAAAAAATCAACAAAATTTTCAGATGGAAGTCCTTTCATATCTTTAAAAACTTCTCTACAATTTGTGGAGCAAAGCCAAATACACTGGACTGCTGAATGAGAAGGAGAAAGTGGTTTTCCTTCCTTTTGCATTTACTAAGAAGAGAACTGCACAGTTTATTTTTACTGTCTAAACTGATTGACAAGTAACACAAATATCATAAGTGAGTGCTTGAATACTGAATATT
>VYZS01004518.1:6916-18053 GCA_013400695.1 Neodrepanis coruscans | reverse complement strand
TGTGGTAAAACCATGACAGGAAGGCATCTTCTGTATCAAGGAAGAGAATTTGGAGTGTCTTCACACCACAGTGTTTTAAATACAAAAACATATTGAAGGTTCAAGTACTCATTAGTGCAGAAAATGCTATCTCCTTTTATCAGAGCTTTCAGTTACACAATTTTGTACCAAATGAACAAATTCGACATCCTTTTTCCAAGGCAGAGAGAGACATTTTAAGAAATAGCTCATTAACCTATTTTTAAAAAGTATGCCAAGCTGGAAGGAAGCAACCAAGTCTTTAATGAGGTATTTTTACTTAGGTAGGATTCCAGTGTTTGTCAGTTTTCCATTTTGTTGATTTAGTAGAACTCTAATTCTTCCATGGGTCCAGAGCTTTCAAAATTATCAAAAATAAATGCTACTAAATTGCTAAGAATTCTCAGCTAGACTCAAATAATAAAGCACAATTTTCACAGAGTTATACATAAGTTTTATGGTGATAATTTCACACAGAATTTAAATCTTTATTCTTCTATCAAAAGTAAAATTCATTTTTGCACTCAAAAGTCAACAGCCTATAAAAGCCTGGGGAAAAGTTACTAATTATTTTTATTTAAAGGGCCACACAATGCAAGCAAGGGTTTTTATTGTTTAAATTCTGTATTTAATTAACTTTTCAGATTTTCAGACCAGGATGACTTGCTGATTTCATGTCCTTTTTTTTTTTTTTTCAGGGGGGAACAAACCAACCAAACCAAAATAAATCAAACCAAACCAAACAAAACCAAAAAAAAAAAAAAAAAACCAACCACAACCTCCCCCCTCCCCTCCCCAATAAAACACAAACATATCACTTGTTATCATTTTTCTCTTATACAACTAGCTTATACAACCAGATAAATCTAGTTGAGTATGCCTGCCTGTCACTGGTACCAAACAGTGAACACAGCAGATGTTCACTGTTTTTGGACACTGACTCTGAAAATTTCTTGCAGATTTTCTCTGTCATTTATAAGCATTCACTGCTTAAAATAATTTCGGGTAAGACAGTAATATCACAGTAATTATTTTTACATTTAAAACCTTTATGAAACCATGAAGCAATAATTGGATTCAAATTGAAATAGGAAAGGGGCAAAAAAAGGGGAAAAATAATGATGCTAAGTGGATTTGATAACTTTGCTTTCAGTTGGAAAGCTCCACATTATGTGGCCATAAAGGTTCCTTCCACAGTATAAAATGGTGATCAGTACTACAGAAATTTATCCTGTACTATGCTACTAGAAGCAAAATGTTCTTTCTATACTTGAGGCTTAGACAACTTCAACAAAATTATTAGCCTTTGACAAGACTAGAAACTATGTTATCAGATTACAAATGCAATTTCCAGTCAAACTATGAACCTTGAATAGGAGCCAAATGAAAGAGGTTTCATAGTCCAAATGGAATACTTGCTATGAATCAGAAATTCCCAAGGAACTCAGGAAGAAAAGTATACAAGCTTCAGAAGCAGGGTCAGGCTATATAAGATGATTACAGAAGTGTTGTTTCTCGCTGTAGGTAGAAAATTCATATGGCCAACGTTGAGTTGCAGTCAGTCTGACTTTGATTCCTGGTAATATTACATAGAAGATTATCTGAAAGCTATTGTAAAACACTGAAAGACAATGCAGTCATCGATCAAAGGGTTCCTGAAGGGAAAGTCATGCCTTACTAACTTAAAATCCTTCAATGATAAGATTATTGCCTAGTGGACAAAGGAAAGGCAGTGGATTTGTGGTTTGATTTGTTTGAGGTTTTTTCATTTTAGGAAAGCTTTTCGTACATGCTTTCAGAGTATCCTTCTTGACAAAATGTGAGCATTCAGCACAGAGGTGGACACATAGACAAATAGAGTGGGTGAAAATTTGGCTGAATGATTGTGTTCAAAGTACTGTAGTTAAGGGGACAACGTTTGGCTGGTGGCCAGTCACTAGTGGTGTTCCTCAGCACTCAGTATAGAGCTGCTGTGTTTTCATCATCTTCCTGACAGAAGGAAAAGTGTATTGTTAGTGGGCAATACTAACTAGGACAAGACATTGTTTGCCTCAAGGGTAGAGAGGCATTACCAAGACAAGTATTGATAGGGTAGAGTGTTGTGCTATCACCAGCCATAAAAAAATTAACAATAACACATCACATCTGACTGAGACACTGTAGTCTCAAATGTGTGTTTAGACTGGGAAACTAGAGTACAAACCCCAAAGAAAGGCACAGAAAGGGTTTTAGCCAATAGGTTTCTCAATACGAGTCAACAATGTGCCCTAGTAGCCAACTATATCCTCTATCATGGGGTACATGAGGCACGGTACAGATAATTGGCCAAAAGAAATGATTGTCCCAATATGCTCAGCACAAGTGCAGCACCATCTGGAGTACTGTGTGCAGTTTGGGGCTCCCCAATATAAAAAAAGTTCTAGAATGTGTCCAAAGGACGGCAACAAACATGGTGAAAGGACTAGAGGGCAGCTGAGGATGTTAGGTTGGTTTAGGTTAGGGAAGAGGAGACTAAGGCATTACCTCATTGCTGTTTACACGTCTGTCACAAAGGAAATCAGAGAGGGAGATGCTTAGGACTTAAGGGAATGGTTTAAAATTCCATCAGGAAAGTTCAGATTGGGTATTAGGAATATTTGCTTCACTGAGAAGGTGGTCAAGCATGAAAAATGCTCGAGGCTCTAAGCTCATTGTTGTTCATGAAGTGGTTGGACAATACTCTGTGATATATGAGTCTGTCACCTGTCCACAGAAATGGAGACCAAAGGATTTTTTTATGTCTCTGTTCAAGAGTATCTAAATAATTTTATTTAAACAGTGTGTCCTGCTGATATTCTTTCACACCTAAATCTTTCTTCTGCTGTAGAGCCTAGCCTTACATTTAAAGCTTAGCAGAACTATATGTTTCAAGTCTTCAATTTCTAATACATCTGGGAAGATTCTTTGTCCTGCAGAATCTGAAAACTCCATAACACAGTTAAGGGGTTTTAATTTTTTTCCTGTGTTGTCAAAAAGATTGTGCAGACATGGAAAGTTTGTCCTCGACATTTGGACAGATAGAAGATAGCAGGAGGTTCTTGACCCTCCTGGTATATACTAAGTCCTGCTACATAATGGCTGTTTGGTAATAAATATCTAAAATATTTCATCTGCACCTTACATTTATTACCTGTAGTATAAAGCTCAATCTTTTACATCTTTCAGCAGTGCTAGAAAATTATTGCTATCTGTAAACTTCTCTGAGTTTCTTGAATGGAAGATGCAATAGAAGAGTGACGTAGATGTTGGACGAGAGAATTTATCTGGATAGAAGTTTTACTTCATTTGACAAACATTACAGTGATGATTAATTTATCTGCCTGGCAGAAAAACATTAAAATAATTTCTACAGGAGAATTCGTTGATGTGTGTGAATACTCAAAAGAGAGGAATTCCCTTTCAGCTACATATATCTGTTTATTTTTAATCAATCCTTTAATGTTAGTATTAAAGGCTTTGAAGAACTTTGAAGTGTCTACAGATAGACAGCATAGTTTGAAAAGCTGTGGCAAGCAACTTAGTGGTTTCTGAAGAAAAATGAACACATGGGAGAAAAGAGGAGCAATGGAAGGATTTGATTAAGGACACATACATCAGTTGTGGCAGTTCATCATTCTATTAATAGGATTAATGTTCTTCAGAGTGCCAGTTGTATTTTGAACTAGCAAAGCACATTGCTCATTCTCAAAACACAAACACCCTTCTCCTCTGAGCTGCAGGATATTAGAGCTCAAAAAACAGCAGTTGCACAAAGAGCAGCAGGGAACAGCAACAGCATCTGGATAAGACATAATTGCAAACTTAAGTAGCATCCAGTCCATTATTCTCATGCACTAAGAAGAGAAACTGCTGTGTTGTTGCTAGAAAGCTGGGCTGTTTTCTGTTTAATCAGGTATCATTGTTTAACCCATCAGCAGTGAAGAATCATGCAGCCACTCACTCAGTCCCCTCTGCCCCAGTGGGAAGGAGAATCAAAGGAGAAAAAGAGTAAAGCTCATGGGTTGATACATNATTAAAATAATTTCTACAGGAGAATTCGTTGATGTGTGTGAATACTCAAAAGAGAGGAATTCCCTTTCAGCTACATATATCTGTTTATTTTTAATCAATCCTTTAATGTTAGTATTAAAGGCTTTGAAGAACTTTGAAGTGTCTACAGATAGACAGCATAGTTTGAAAAGCTGTGGCAAGCAACTTAGTGGTTTCTGAAGAAAAATGAACACATGGGAGAAAAGAGGAGCAATGGAAGGATTTGATTAAGGACACATACATCAGTTGTGGCAGTTCATCATTCTATTAATAGGATTAATGTTCTTCAGAGTGCCAGTTGTATTTTGAACTAGCAAAGCACATTGCTCATTCTCAAAACACAAACACCCTTCTCCTCTGAGCTGCAGGATATTAGAGCTCAAAAAACAGCAGTTGCACAAAGAGCAGCAGGGAACAGCAACAGCATCTGGATAAGACATAATTGCAAACTTAAGTAGCATCCAGTCCATTATTCTCATGCACTAAGAAGAGAAACTGCTGTGTTGTTGCTAGAAAGCTGGGCTGTTTTCTGTTTAATCAGGTATCATTGTTTAACCCATCAGCAGTGAAGAATCATGCAGCCACTCACTCAGTCCCCTCTGCCCCAGTGGGAAGGAGAATCAAAGGAGAAAAAGAGTAAAGCTCATGGGTTGATACATGAACAGTTTAAAAATTGAAACAAAATAAAGTTTAATAACACTACTAAAAACACTAATTATAAAAATAGCGATATTACTAATGATAATGATAACAATAATAGCAGTAATAATTGTAAAGAAAAGGAGAGAGTAAACACAAGAGAATAAATTGATGTACAATATAATTGTTCACCAACTGCTGATTGATGCCTAGCCCCAACAGCAATAGGTCCCCTTCTATGTAACTCGTCCCAGTTTATATACTGGACATGATGTTCTGTGATATGGAATATCCCTTTGACCAGTTTAGGTCAGCTGTCCTGGCCATGGTCCCTCTGGCTTCTTGTGCAACTGCTCACTGGCAGAGCATGGGACACTGAAAATTCCTTGACTCAGAGTAGGCACTGCTCAGCAACAGCCAAAAACATTGGCGTGCTATTAATATTATTCTCATATTTAATCCAAAATACAGCACTGTACCAGCTAAGAAAAAAAAATAACTCTATCCTAGCTGAAACCAAGAAATTATCCACCCCTGATTGCATACCATTTACTTCATGCTAGATCTCACACTTCCCAGTAACATGTCACCTTTCCTATCTTTTGATAAATATACTCTCAAGAGATATTTTCCTTAGTCTATGNTTTTTCCTGTGTTGTCAAAAAGATTGTGCAGACATGGAAAGTTTGTCCTCGACATTTGGACAGATAGAAGATAGCAGGAGGTTCTTGACCCTCCTGGTATATACTAAGTCCTGCTACATAATGGCTGTTTGGTAATAAATATCTAAAATATTTCATCTGCACCTTACATTTATTACCTGTAGTATAAAGCTCAATCTTTTACATCTTTCAGCAGTGCTAGAAAATTATTGCTATCTGTAAACTTCTCTGAGTTTCTTGAATGGAAGATGCAATAGAAGAGTGACGTAGATGTTGGACGAGAGAATTTATCTGGATAGAAGTTTTACTTCATTTGACAAACATTACAGTGATGATTAATTTATCTGCCTGGCAGAAAAACATTAAAATAATTTCTACAGGAGAATTCGTTGATGTGTGTGAATACTCAAAAGAGAGGAATTCCCTTTCAGCTACATATATCTGTTTATTTTTAATCAATCCTTTAATGTTAGTATTAAAGGCTTTGAAGAACTTTGAAGTGTCTACAGATAGACAGCATAGTTTGAAAAGCTGTGGCAAGCAACTTAGTGGTTTCTGAAGAAAAATGAACACATGGGAGAAAAGAGGAGCAATGGAAGGATTTGATTAAGGACACATACATCAGTTGTGGCAGTTCATCATTCTATTAATAGGATTAATGTTCTTCAGAGTGCCAGTTGTATTTTGAACTAGCAAAGCACATTGCTCATTCTCAAAACACAAACACCCTTCTCCTCTGAGCTGCAGGATATTAGAGCTCAAAAAACAGCAGTTGCACAAAGAGCAGCAGGGAACAGCAACAGCATCTGGATAAGACATAATTGCAAACTTAAGTAGCATCCAGTCCATTATTCTCATGCACTAAGAAGAGAAACTGCTGTGTTGTTGCTAGAAAGCTGGGCTGTTTTCTGTTTAATCAGGTATCATTGTTTAACCCATCAGCAGTGAAGAATCATGCAGCCACTCACTCAGTCCCCTCTGCCCCAGTGGGAAGGAGAATCAAAGGAGAAAAAGAGTAAAGCTCATGGGTTGATACATGAACAGTTTAAAAATTGAAACAAAATAAAGTTTAATAACACTACTAAAAACACTAATTATAAAAATAGCGATATTACTAATGATAATGATAACAATAATAGCAGTAATAATTGTAAAGAAAAGGAGAGAGTAAACACAAGAGAATAAATTGATGTACAATATAATTGTTCACCAACTGCTGATTGATGCCTAGCCCCAACAGCAATAGGTCCCCTTCTATGTAACTCGTCCCAGTTTATATACTGGACATGATGTTCTGTGATATGGAATATCCCTTTGACCAGTTTAGGTCAGCTGTCCTGGCCATGGTCCCTCTGGCTTCTTGTGCAACTGCTCACTGGCAGAGCATGGGACACTGAAAATTCCTTGACTCAGAGTAGGCACTGCTCAGCAACAGCCAAAAACATTGGCGTGCTATTAATATTATTCTCATATTTAATCCNATCTGTTTATTTTTAATCAATCCTTTAATGTTAGTATTAAAGGCTTTGAAGAACTTTGAAGTGTCTACAGATAGACAGCATAGTTTGAAAAGCTGTGGCAAGCAACTTAGTGGTTTCTGAAGAAAAATGAACACATGGGAGAAAAGAGGAGCAATGGAAGGATTTGATTAAGGACACATACATCAGTTGTGGCAGTTCATCATTCTATTAATAGGATTAATGTTCTTCAGAGTGCCAGTTGTATTTTGAACTAGCAAAGCACATTGCTCATTCTCAAAACACAAACACCCTTCTCCTCTGAGCTGCAGGATATTAGAGCTCAAAAAACAGCAGTTGCACAAAGAGCAGCAGGGAACAGCAACAGCATCTGGATAAGACATAATTGCAAACTTAAGTAGCATCCAGTCCATTATTCTCATGCACTAAGAAGAGAAACTGCTGTGTTGTTGCTAGAAAGCTGGGCTGTTTTCTGTTTAATCAGGTATCATTGTTTAACCCATCAGCAGTGAAGAATCATGCAGCCACTCACTCAGTCCCCTCTGCCCCAGTGGGAAGGAGAATCAAAGGAGAAAAAGAGTAAAGCTCATGGGTTGATACATGAACAGTTTAAAAATTGAAACAAAATAAAGTTTAATAACACTACTAAAAACACTAATTATAAAAATAGCGATATTACTAATGATAATGATAACAATAATAGCAGTAATAATTGTAAAGAAAAGGAGAGAGTAAACACAAGAGAATAAATTGATGTACAATATAATTGTTCACCAACTGCTGATTGATGCCTAGCCCCAACAGCAATAGGTCCCCTTCTATGTAACTCGTCCCAGTTTATATACTGGACATGATGTTCTGTGATATGGAATATCCCTTTGACCAGTTTAGGTCAGCTGTCCTGGCCATGGTCCCTCTGGCTTCTTGTGCAACTGCTCACTGGCAGAGCATGGGACACTGAAAATTCCTTGACTCAGAGTAGGCACTGCTCAGCAACAGCCAAAAACATTGGCGTGCTATTAATATTATTCTCATATTTAATCCAAAATACAGCACTGTACCAGCTAAGAAAAAAAAATAACTCTATCCTAGCTGAAACCAAGAAATTATCCACCCCTGATTGCATACCATTTACTTCATGCTAGATCTCACACTTCCCAGTAACATGTCACCTTTCCTATCTTTTGATAAATATACTCTCAAGAGATATTTTCCTTAGTCTATGGACCCAATTAGTTCATTTAGACCATGACTTTGGGCTCAATCTGTTCAGAGCCATCTGGATCAGTACATGGAAGATGAGAGGGCTGTGTTTCCACCCCTGAGCAGTTGATTCCAGGTGTACAGGATGCCCCTCCAAGTGAAAGCAAACTATGGCCTGCACTCTGCTGCCAAAGAGATTGAGAAAAATGCATCAGTGGTATCAGTTATGTCATACCACTGCCTTTAACTTCAGTTCATATAAAAATTCAGGCATGTCCAGTACATCAGTAGTGGCATCATGACTTCATTCACAAAATCACAGAATAAGTAAGGTTAGAAGGGACCATAGTGGGTCATCTGGTCCAGCCTTATCCTAGAGCCCATGGCACAGGATTGTAATCAGGTGTTCTTGGATATCTCCAGTGAGGGAGACTCCACAACCTCTCTGGGAAATCTGTTCCATTACGTAGTCTCTAACACAGTAAAGAATTTCTTCCTCATATTCAGGTGAAACTTCCTGTGCATCAGTTTCTGCCCGTTCCCTCTTGTTCTATTGCTTGGCACCACCAAGAAGAGCCTGGCTCCATCCTCCTGACACCTTCCCTTCACATACTTAGAGACATTGAAGAGGTCTGGTGTCAGTCACCTCTTTTCCAGGATGAACAGGCCCGGNCATGGGAGAAAAGAGGAGCAATGGAAGGATTTGATTAAGGACACATACATCAGTTGTGGCAGTTCATCATTCTATTAATAGGATTAATGTTCTTCAGAGTGCCAGTTGTATTTTGAACTAGCAAAGCACATTGCTCATTCTCAAAACACAAACACCCTTCTCCTCTGAGCTGCAGGATATTAGAGCTCAAAAAACAGCAGTTGCACAAAGAGCAGCAGGGAACAGCAACAGCATCTGGATAAGACATAATTGCAAACTTAAGTAGCATCCAGTCCATTATTCTCATGCACTAAGAAGAGAAACTGCTGTGTTGTTGCTAGAAAGCTGGGCTGTTTTCTGTTTAATCAGGTATCATTGTTTAACCCATCAGCAGTGAAGAATCATGCAGCCACTCACTCAGTCCCCTCTGCCCCAGTGGGAAGGAGAATCAAAGGAGAAAAAGAGTAAAGCTCATGGGTTGATACATGAACAGTTTAAAAATTGAAACAAAATAAAGTTTAATAACACTACTAAAAACACTAATTATAAAAATAGCGATATTACTAATGATAATGATAACAATAATAGCAGTAATAATTGTAAAGAAAAGGAGAGAGTAAACACAAGAGAATAAATTGATGTACAATATAATTGTTCACCAACTGCTGATTGATGCCTAGCCCCAACAGCAATAGGTCCCCTTCTATGTAACTCGTCCCAGTTTATATACTGGACATGATGTTCTGTGATATGGAATATCCCTTTGACCAGTTTAGGTCAGCTGTCCTGGCCATGGTCCCTCTGGCTTCTTGTGCAACTGCTCACTGGCAGAGCATGGGACACTGAAAATTCCTTGACTCAGAGTAGGCACTGCTCAGCAACAGCCAAAAACATTGGCGTGCTATTAATATTATTCTCATATTTAATCCAAAATACAGCACTGTACCAGCTAAGAAAAAAAAATAACTCTATCCTAGCTGAAACCAAGAAATTATCCACCCCTGATTGCATACCATTTACTTCATGCTAGATCTCACACTTCCCAGTAACATGTCACCTTTCCTATCTTTTGATAAATATACTCTCAAGAGATATTTTCCTTAGTCTATGGACCCAATTAGTTCATTTAGACCATGACTTTGGGCTCAATCTGTTCAGAGCCATCTGGATCAGTACATGGAAGATGAGAGGGCTGTGTTTCCACCCCTGAGCAGTTGATTCCAGGTGTACAGGATGCCCCTCCAAGTGAAAGCAAACTATGGCCTGCACTCTGCTGCCAAAGAGATTGAGAAAAATGCATCAGTGGTATCAGTTATGTCATACCACTGCCTTTAACTTCAGTTCATATAAAAATTCAGGCATGTCCAGTACATCAGTAGTGGCATCATGACTTCATTCACAAAATCACAGAATAAGTAAGGTTAGAAGGGACCATAGTGGGTCATCTGGTCCAGCCTTATCCTAGAGCCCATGGCACAGGATTGTAATCAGGTGTTCTTGGATATCTCCAGTGAGGGAGACTCCACAACCTCTCTGGGAAATCTGTTCCATTACGTAGTCTCTACACAAGTAAAGAATTTCTTCCTCATATTCAGGTGAAACTTCCTGTGCATCAGTTTCTGCCCGTTCCCTCTTGTTCTATTGCTTGGCACCACCAAGAAGAGCCTGGCTCCATCCTCCTGACACCTTCCCTTCACATACTTAGAGACATTGAAGAGGTCTGGTGTCAGTCACCTCTTTTCCAGGATGAACAGGCCCGGCCTCCTCAGCCTTTCCTTGTAAGAGGGATGCTTCAGTCCCTTAATCACCTTCATAGCCCTCCACTGGATCTGTTCCAGGAGCTTGATGTCTCTCTCGTGCTGAGGAATCCAGAAATGGACACAGCACTACAGGTAAGGAATCGCCAGGGCCAAGTAGTGGGGCAGGATCACACCTCTCGACCTTCTGGCAATGCTCTTCCTAAGGCACCGAAGGATACTATTGACTTTCTTACCCACATGGACACACTGCTGGCTCATGGACTGCTTGGTGTCCACCAGGACCCACAAGTCCTTCTCCACAGAGCTGCTTTACAGCAGGTTGGCCCCCAGCCTGTGCTGATGCCCAGCAGGATCTGAATTTACCTTGGCTCCATTTCAGACAGTTCCTCTCTGCCCATCCCTTCAGCCTGTCGAGGTCCTTCTGAAGGGCTGCACAACCCTCTGGGATATCAGCCACTGCTCCCAGATCTGTGTAGACAGTGAACTTGTGGAGGAGCCATCTGCCCCTCCATCCAAGTTACTGCTCTCCCCTCATCCATCCCAGTAATCGTTTCATTGTAGAAGGCAATCAGGTTGGTCAGGCGTGTTTTACCTTTAGCAAATCCATGCTGACGACTCCTGATCACCTTCTTGTCATCCCTGTGGGTAGAGAGAGTC